>JANZXR010061339.1:0-12218 GCA_027575705.1 Erythroxylum echinodendron | reverse complement strand
GTGTTCTTCCAAATTTAACCCTACAAGATCATGTTCTTCCAATTTTAACTAACACCATATACTTTCTAATTTAATCTCAATTTCTCCTTTTAATCCATCAATCTTTTAAAAAAAATTTCTACCCCCAAAGACATTATAATTAATACCTAACCACAACAATTTAATCAAATTAAACCTTAACAAAAACTAAACACATGCTTGCTAGTAAGAAGGGGATCGAGGTCCAACATTTATCAAAACAAAGATTCTTGCTTCTCGATGCTTGCTTCAATCTATAAATGGATCCTTGAAGCTTGCACACCTTTTTAGAATTATTAGGATGGACAAAACCCTCAGGCTATATCATATATACATCCTTGAGTAAGTTTCTATTAAGGAAAGCTATTTTGACATCCATTTGACATATCTCGTAATCATAGTATGCAGCTATGGCAATAAGAATTCTAATGGATTTTATCGTGACTACTGGAGAAAATGTTTCATCATAATCAATTCCAATAAGTTGTCGATAACCTTTAGCAACAAGTCTTGCTTTATAAGTGTGCACATTTCCATCCAGGTCAAGTTTCTTTTTGAAAACCCACTTACATCCAATGGTCTTCAAGCTATCAGACCAATAAATCAAAGTCTAAACTTGATTGTCATACGTGGATTGCATCTCTGCTTTCATGACCTCTAGCCATTTAGCAGATCCTGGACTTTCCATAACTTCTTGATAGGTTGTGGGCTCATTATGATCAATGAGCATCACATTATCATCATCAGTAACGAGAAATCCATATCTCTCGGGCTCACGATGAATCCTATCAGATCTACATAGGCCTTGTGTTGTTGAAAGTTGCTAATCAACAGCTTGTGAGCATGCTCCAATCTCCTTCTCAGGCTCAATGTCATTTTGTGAAACTTGAATTTCTTCAAGTTATACTTTAGTCCCACTGTTTTATTTGGAAATAAATTCCTTTTCTAAGAAAAAACCATTTCGAGCAACAAACACTTTGTTCTCAGATGGGACATAATAGTAATATCTTTTAGTTTCCTTAGGATATCCCATAAATAAACATTTTTCAGATTTGGTGCCAATTTATTGGTAGTAGGACACTTCACATAAGCCTCACAAACCCAAATCTTTAGAAAAGATAGATTAGGATGTGTCCCAGTCCATAACTCATAAGGTGTCTTTTTTACGACCTTTGAAGAAATACGGTTCAGTATGAATGCTGTGGTTTCTAAAGCATACCCCCAGAAAGATTTTGGAAGATCAGTTTGACTCATCATTGATCGAACCATATCTAATAGAGTTTGATTTCTCCTTTCAGAAACACCATTCCATTGAGGAGTTCCTGGAGGAGTCAATTGTGAAACGATTCCACAATCCTTAAGATAATCATCAAACTCTTCACTTAAGTATTCACCTCCTCAATCAGATCGAAGGATTTTAATTGTCTTGCCAATCTGATTTTGTACTTCATTCTTATATTCTTTGAACTTTTCAGAAGATTCAGATTTGTGCTTTATTAAATAGACATAGCCATATCCACTGAAGTCATTTGAAAAAGTAATGAAATACAAATAAGCTCCTCTTGCTGATATGCTAAAAGGACCACATACATCGGTATATATAAGGCCTAATAGCTCATTGGCCCTTTCCCCTTTACCTGTAAAGAGGGCCTTATTCATCTTGCCCAGTAAACAAGAATCACATGTCTCAAAAGATTCAAAAGAATCAATGAATCCATCTTGATGGAGTTTTGCGATGCGTTTTTCATTTACATGGCCTAAACGACAATGCCAGAGATAGGTTAGGTTCAAATCATTAGGTTCTTGGTATTTATGTTATAGATGGATTCATTTATAAGAGGCTCAATGTCTAGAGTATAGATGCCATTTAATTGACATGCAATGTTATATAAAATGTCATTTTTATAAATGGAAATACTTTATTCTCAATAGAAAATCTAAATTTATCATTCTCTAAACAAGTAAAAGAAATAATATTCCTACTCATAGTAGGTACATAATAACAATTCCTAAGCTCTAAAATGAGTCCAGTAGGGCAAAGTAAGATCATAGGTTCCTACGAATAAAGCAGTAACTTTTACTCCTTTTCCCACGTGCAGGTCGATCTCACCAGCAATCAATCTTCTAGTCCTTCTTAGATTCTGAAGAAGTAGTCACAATATTCTTCTTTTCTTTCAGCTCTTCCAAATAGAGTTTACAGTTCCTTTTCCAAAGACCAAGTTCATTGCAATGAAAGCAAACTCCCTCCTTGGCTGCCTTATTCTTAGCTTTAGACTTGGGTACTTTACCTTGCCCTTACTTGTGCCCTTCTTGTTGAGGCCATTTCCCTTTTAAACCACAAGAACTTCATTGGTGGTCTTAACCTTTCCCTTCAAGTTCTCTTAAGCAGTCTTGAGCATCTCGTGCAATTCATCAATGGACTTATCCATATTGTGCATATTGTAGTTAAGAATGAATTAATCATATTCATCAGTCAAAGATGCTAGAATAAGGTCAGTTGCCAATTCTTGACTAACTGGTGCACCTAATTTCTTAAGATGATGAATATAAGTATTCATTTTGAGAACATGAGCACTCACAGATGTGCCAAGAGTCATCTTACATGAATTCAATGCCTTAGTGGTTCTAAACCTCTCTTGGCGTGCTTGCTCTTGAAAAATAGATTTTAATTAAGCAAGCATGTCATAGGCTTCCATTTCCTCTAAATCCTTCTGAAGGTCAGAGATCATGGAACCTAACATAAGGTATGGCACATCCATAGAGTCATTAATATGCTTCGTGTAAGCATCATTTTGAGCCTTCGGTGCATTTGCTAGTAGTTCCTTAGGGATGGGTTCTTCTAAGACATAAAGCTTTCTTTCTTGCTTGACAACAATTCTCAAGTTCCTATACCAGTCTAGGAAGTTTGTTCCATTAAGCTTTTCTTTCTCTAGGTTAGATCGCATAGATAGGTTGTTAGATGGAGTGGATACCATAATCTACAATATTATGCAAAATGTGTTAACAATGTTATTATTAAGAGGTATAAGCTCCCACTAAATTTAATAACCCTCTATTTAAAAGTGGGAAGAACAAGATCCATATTTCACTAAGTCCTAAGAAAGCTTTGGCTTAACACTAAAGACTTAGTTATTTAGGTAGAAAACTCTTTTCAATTACATCACATGTAACTCTTGATGGGTTTATGTTAAATTACATCTTATGTACTGCATGTATGTAAAAACCCAATCTTATGCCTTAAGCCCAAAACTGTTTTGATAGCTTACTTAAGTCTAACCATACTTTACCTATGAATAGCACCATTATTCAAATGTCTTCCCTAGATGATTCTCATATACTTTGCTTTGGCAAACCCACACAAGGATAAGCTAGATATAAACGTTGGTAAAGTTTTATGGAAGGCATATAAACTTAATATTGTTATGAGGGTCATAACAATATTAAGTATAGTTGATTGTGAACTCTAATTGGTATATTTCTATACAACTTGTCCTTTTACCAAACTTAAACATAATTCTAATAATTCTTAGAATTCTTTTGGAGTTTGAAATCTACTAAAAACATGTTTTAAAATAGTATTGTTTATTGCAAAAAATAACCTAGGCTATAGTCGTGTGTTAGGTTTTAACATGCTCATGTTTCATATCATAGATCCTTATACTTTTATGCACACTTAGACACAGTCGTATCATAAACTATATCTTTCTTGAAAATAACTCTTTACTCCATGACATTACCTCTAATTTCTAAAAAGGAACACTCCTTGGATCACACCTATATCCTAGATCAAGTTCATCAAAAGACATCCAAGAAATGCTTGTTTCCTTCTTAAAACTCCAATATTGAATATTCATATATATAAGTCATATATAATAATCTCCACTTTAGTAAACATACTTTGTTGATCCTATAAGAAATATCTTCAAGATTGCATGTCCAAATATATTAGCCATTTACAAAAATATGTTTCTTTGATTCATTTAATGATTGTGAAAAATATCATATGCATTCTTTTATTATTCTTGGAATTTTTTTGTTCCTTACATTCAATATAGTATTTGTGCAATAACTCATAGTTAACTTGATGGTAATGGAAGTTGATTTTCAATTTTAAAAGAAGAGATGCTACTTTATGGTGTCTAGCTAACTTATGACAAGAAAAGAAAAATTGAAGAGTTTTAAAAAAGATTGCCAAACATGAGAAGAAAACTAACAAGTGAAGAATAAATGATTATGCATTTTAACTTGGAAATTATAGAGAAAAAAATTTATATAAGGGAGGTTCATGTAGATGAGCCTATGTTTAACCTCCAATTTATTTTTAATAACAATTTGACAAGAAAAGAGCTACATCAATTCAATCTAAGATATAGGTTGAGTAGGAAGTATTAAAAAGAAAAGAAGAATTTGTTAGTAAACTTGCTAGAAGGATTAGCCATCGAAATAAAGAAATGTTCCGAGATAAGTTAAGGAGGCAAAATGTCATATGATTTTTTATATGGGAAAAGACCCTAGGATTGATGTTAGGACATTTTAGTATAAACCATAAATTATTTGAAGTAAATCACACATTAATATAGAAATTATGTACAATATATGATATACACAAGAAGGGGGGTTGAATTGTGTATTCTTTTCGCGAATACAAAATCTTTAATATTTTTTATAAGAACTTCTCTAAATTGTTAAAAGAATATCACTAACGAAAAATTGTTATGTAGATAAATTGCAAATAACTTCTATATACTTGTTCAAAAACTAAAGAGAATAAGTTTGAGGGATAGAAGATAAACATTGCGATCTTATACTGGTTCACCCCAAATTATGGGCTACGTCCAATCCTCAGAATTCGTCTGAGTATTCACTATACTCTTGAGCCTCTTCAGGTCTCTTACACCAAGTATTCTTTTCCTCTATCTTAGCCTCTCTGGGCTCTTAACCTTTTCTTTCTCTCACTAAAAAGATATCGTGAGCTATTGTTACAGTAGTTTAGCTCTCTAGTATCGCACTACAGAATTTTTTTTAAGAATACACTTGAACGCTCAAAAGTTGTAAGATCAAAAGTTTCTCTAAAAGTTATTTAATCTTCGACTACGACTATTATTTATAGTCTAATTCTCCAACTGCTTCTTGAATCTGGATAACTGCTGCTTAAGTCTTGATAACTACTTCTTGATTCTTGATAACCACTTCTTGATTCTTGACAACCGCTATTTAGTTAAGTTCTGTAACTAACTCCAACTAACTAACTACTCAACGTTCTAGTGTATCTTCTGCTTTGTATCATCTGTGTTTTCTTGTGTGTCTTTACTTCTTCTGTGTTTCTACTTCTTTTATGCTTTGCTTATTCTGTCTTCTACTTCTTCTGTGTTTTGCTTCTGTTCTTTTCTTTTGTGTTTCCACTTCTTCTATATTTCGCTTCTTCTGCATTTCTACTTCTTCTGCATTTCTAGTTCTTCTGTACTTTCCTTCTTTTATGTTTCTATTTCTTCTGTACTTTGCTTCTTCTGTATCTCGCTTCTTCTGTGTTTCTACTTCTTCTGTACTTTGCTTTTTCTATATCTCGCTTGCTCTGTGTTTCTACTTCTTCTATACTTTGCTTCTTCTGTATTTTTCTTCTGTGTTTTGCTTCTTCTGTCTTCTACTTCTTCTATGTTTTTCTTCTGTGTTTCTACTTCTTCTGTATTTTGCTTTGTGTTTCTACTTCTTTAGTACTTTGCTTCTTCTGTATCTCGCTTCTTTTGTGTTTTTCTTCTGTCTTTTTCTTCTGTGACTTTACTTCTTCTGTGTTTCGCTTCTTCTGTATTTTTCTTCTGTGTTTCTACTTCTTTTGTATTTTGCTTCTTTTGTACACTTAACACACTCATCAAACTAGTTCATTTATTTCTAGCATTATTATTATTTCATTGTCATCAAAATTAATTATCGTAAAGTCCTCCTGACTTAACAATCTCCTCCTTTTTGCTAATAACAAATAATCATAATTTAGAATAATAAATGTGAGTGAAATATTTTTATTCAAATAATGAATAATGAATTAGAACAAAATGCACATATACTATCTTCTTTTCTTTCTTCTATTTTTTTTCTTCAGCTTTAGCTTTAGCTTCTGCTTCTCTTTCTTTTGCTTCTATTCTTCTCCCCATATACGTTCTACTTTCTTCTACCTTCTACTTTTCTCCCTCTTTCTTCTGTTCTTCTCCCCCTATTTGTTATTAATCAAAAAGGTTTTCTCAGATACTGCATGATTTTAGAAAACATTCGTTGGATGTGAGTCCTGATTAACTTGAGGTCTTCTTCTACTGTCACCCGAAGGTAAGCTATTTCCTCATGTAGATCGCAAACGGAGTCGTTCAAATCATCAACCTTAGTATGAATTTCTTCAATCTCCTTCACTAAGGCTTCCTGAATCCACTGCTGAGAGTGACTAACTTCTTCCATCCCAATTGTAGGAACTCGTTGAGGTGAACTTGATGGATAGAAGTTTGGTTCAGCATATGTTTCTGAAGGTAACACATCTAGTTCAATAATTTTCAAACAAGAGGTTTGAACATTTGTTTTCCTTCTGGGAGATCAAGGTCATTAGCTTTTGGTAGTTTTAGTATTAGTTTTCCAAGAAGGTGAAAGACATCTTTGGTTGATGGTATAAAACTCAAAAGTATAAGGTGGATAAGTAGGTTCTCAAAGGTTTCTAAGTTGAAACTGATAGCTCTGACCATGATAGTTCTAAACTATCCTTTAGTCACCCTTCTAACTACATGAAAGGTTGCGTCTGTGGAGAAGCATCCATAATAACTTCCTGATGCCTTTGAAATGTGTTATGAAACACAAATGCCTCTTGGTTGTTCTATATTACATGCATCATCTATACTTCTCATAGCTTCTTGTAAATGCTCATCTATAAGGTCACCTGTTTTCCCATTAGGGTACATCTTCTTGTTTCCCTTTTTCTACATTGCGTACAATGTTTACAACTCTAGGTTGCAAATCAGGTACAATCTTGATCAGTGTTTTACCAATAGCTAGGTAGATGGTATATCGATCCTTTGTCATCTTCAATGGATATGGTTCTGATTTTTCGTCTCTTAGAATCCCACATAATCTTTTCTCTTAAATGATTTAGAAGATGTATAGACCGATTATTGACCAAGATAGGTTCAACTTGTACCTTGATTATCCTTTTCATAGGTTCTCTTATTATGATTGAGCTTCTACTTCTTACAGGTACCATTTCTTCTATCACCTTCATTTTTAAGTCCTCTTTTCTAGTAGGACTCGGAGAATCAACTGATTTTTCCTTCTGATTAACACCAGTTGAAGTACTCTCTTTCTGATTGGTCTTCAACTTCTTATTTTCTTCTACTAGTCTAGAAGGTGGTTGTTGTTGGGGCCTCTTCTTCTCAAACTCCAACTTCCTCTTAATCTTAGTCTCTTTTGTTGACTTTGGTTACTATTGTTGTAAGATTGAGACCAAAGACCTAATAGCCTGAGCTGCATTTGCTACTTGCTCAGAATCTTCACCAGGGATCAATTCTTTTCCTCTCTTCTGCTCTTTTTGTCGAATAGTTAGTAGCCTTGGTGATCTTCTTGATTTCTTAACTTGCTCAGCATCAAGTGTCTCTCATTTTCTTTTCAACGACACTTGTTTCTCAGATAGATGCACTGGCTTTTTTCTTTTCGTAAAATCGTCTTATCTATAACTGCTACCTCAGAAGATTTATTTTTCTTTTCTTCTGTAACCTCTCTTTCTGATGGTTGAGGTTGCTTCCTCTCTGTGGGAGTAACATTTCCACTACGTCTAGCTATGCGCTTCCCCTCAGTTCTTGCTTTCTCCATAAAAATTGTCTCCTCCTTTTCTTGGGTTTTCAATCCCATTCTACATATAGTAGACGCATTAATAATGCTTTTGATATTCATCTTCATCCTGTTTCCTCTGTCCAGAAGAATTCCAGAATCTCTAGAGACTCTTATTAACATCTTGCCATATGGTGAGGCATTGGAATCCCTCTTTGTCTTCAACATATACCCCAAAATTAGGTGTGAAAGATTGATTGGCTGATGGTTAAGAAGATAGAATAGGCATTGTTCATTAATGTTTGTTACAACATTCTTTGATCCTGTTCTTGGTAGAACACAGTGAAAGAGTATTGTATGAAGAGCCCTAGCCTTCGGAACAAGATTTGCCGCCTTCTTATCCTTTGGGTCACTACATCCATATAATTGTCAATTGACATGTGCTTCTCTATAAGGCTTTCAGTCATTCATTTAGTGTTGTGAGACACCTTTTCTCTAACACAAGGACATCTACTGACATTCTTGATCAGCTCCAATGTCATAATAACCGACAATCTATTCATAATTGGTACTACAGTGTCGTCTACTACTTTCATATTCTTCCAAAACTTATAAACTTCATTCAGATAAACGGCTTCACGAACCTGAAAAAAGTTTTTCCATCCAGCTACCTTGACTTCTAATTCAATGTCTATGTGATTCTTCTTCAGAGAGTCGAAATCAACTAGTCTTCCATAAATCATAGCTTGATCCATTATACTCTTTAGACAGTAGAAACTTTCTCAAAGTAATAAGGTTGGTTTTTGAAGATGAGATTGTAAACGAAAGGGCTTGAAAGCAGGAGTAATGAACAGTTTTTTTGTTCTAGAGCTTTGCAAACGTCGGTTTTAGAGGTATTCAAGAGTATTCTTAAGTCGGTGATGTTCTGAACCTTTTGAGAAGATTTCTCTTATATACTACCATCTCAAAAGTTACCGTCTATAACTTACAGTTACTGTGCTCTTGAGAAGTTACGACTTTTTATCTTCCTTTTGTAAAGATCCTCTAGGTTATAACGTGTCATACGATTTATCACTCAACACTACTATATTCAAATTTCGTATGATTTCTTTAAATCTTTCTTCATTCAAGGGCTTAGTGAATATATCTGCCCATTGATGGTTTGTCTCAACAAAATGTAGACTAACAATTCCCCTCTAAACATAGTCTCGCAGAAAATGATGCCTTACTTCAATATGCTCTACCCTTGTGTTGTATTGGATTCTTTGATAAGTTGATAGTACTTGTGTTGTCACAAAAGATTGGGATCTGTTCTTCTTGTAGTGAATAATTTTCTAACTAATACTTAATCCATAACGCCTGAACAGCTTGCAGCTGACATGTATTTACCTTCTGCAGTAGATAAAGCAATTGAGCTTTGCCTCTTACTAGACCATGAAACTAGACTATGGCCAAGAAAGTGACATTCTCCACTTTTACTCTTCCTATCAATCCTGTCTCTAGCGTAGTCAATATCATAGTAGCCAATTAACCTGAAATCTTTACCTTTCTCACACATTAAGCAAAGATCAGTAAAACCTGATAGATATCTCAAAATTCTTTTAACATAAATATAATGAGATTCTCGAGGATCCGCTTGAAATCTAGCACACAAACAAACACTAAAAAAGTATTAGGTCTGCTTACTGTAAGGTAAAGTAAAGAACCAATAATTCCTCTAAAAAGGGTTTGATCAACCTTCTTACCAACTTCATCCTTAGATAAAGGGTTTGAAGGATGCATAGGAGTTGAAATCGGTTTTACTTTGTCCATACCATACTTTATCAATAGTTCTTTAATATACTTCGCCTGATGAATAAAAATCTTTTCTTTGGTTTGCATAACTTGTAAACCAAGAAAGAATTTTAATTCACCCATCATGATCATTTCAAACTCACTTTTCATCAGTTTTTCAAAATTGGAACATAGCTTCTTAGACGTTGCACCAAAGATAATATCATCAACATATATCTGTACTATGATGAAATCACTATCAATGCATTTTCTAAACAAGGTCTTGTCTACGTTTCCTCTACTAAAATCATTTTCAATTAAAAAGGAACTTAGACGATCATACCAAGCTCGAGGAGCTTATTTCAAGCCATATAAAGTTTTGTGAAGTCTATAGACATAGTCTGGTTTCTTAAGGTCTTCAAAACCAGAAGGTTGCTTTACATAAACCTCTTCATCTATAAAACCATTCAAAAAGGCACTTTTCACGTCCATTTGAAATAACTTTATATCATGACAGACAACATATGCAAGCAGCTCCTAATAGCTTTTAACCTAGCTACAGGAGCATAAGTTTCATTATAGCCTATTCCATCTTACTGATTATAGACTTGAGCTACTAGCCTAGCTTTGTTACGACTTACTTTACTTGACTCGTTTGGTTTGTTCTTAAAAACCCATCTGGTTCTTATGATAGACTTTTTTGAAAGTCTGGGAACTAAAGACCAAACTTTACACCTAGTAAATTCGTTCATCTCTTCTTGCATAGCTAAAATCCAAGCTTCATCCTAAAGAGCTTCATCAATTTTCTTAGGCTCTACTTCATAAATAAAAGCTACATTTGCTTCTCTTATGAATTTAGACCTAGTTCTCACTCCATCTCAAGTTTCTCCTATAATCAGATCTTCTGGGTGAGAAGATTTATATCTCCAGTCCCTTTTCAAATTAAAACTTTCAAGAACGTCTTCTATTTTCTCTAGAGGAATATCTAATGATGAGACACCCTTATTATCAACTAAGGGTACTGCTAGGGTTTCATTATCAGTATCATTACTTCTATCTGGTTGAGAACCATCATCAAACTTGACATGAATAGATTCTTCAACGGATTTAGAAGCAAGATTATAAACTATATAGGCTTTAGAAGATAATGAATATCCTAGAAAAATTCCTGAATAGACCTTAGATGTTAGACCCCGCTTGCGGAGCCTAACTCAAACTTACCAGCTTATTCATGCTTGCTCTGATACTAACTCTGTTAGACCCGGTTTCTCGGGCCTAACTCGGACTTGCTTACTTGCTCTAATACTATAAATCTATCGGGCTGATTTCGGAACCTAACTCCTCATACATGATTATTCATGTTTCCTCTGATATCCTTGTCCCATGGCATAAGTGAAAGCCTGAGAAAAGGCTTGGAAGAAGCGCAGATCTATGGGATTTGCTTGAGGCATCGGGGGAGGCTGTGGAGACTCATCATATTGCACACTTGGTGCCTCATAATTCAGGGCAGACTGTGTCCCTGCATCTTATGGAATAAATGACTCATCCGTGCTCCCTTGGAGAGAGCTGGATCGAATCTGAACTCCTCGGGGTCTTCTTCTAGGTGGCACACTTCACTCCTAATACATGAAACCATAGAAATTCTTAACTTTTGCACAACAGTCTCATAAAGTGCAAAACAGTTCAAATCATACAGAATAATATGCACGAACACAATTCAAATTCATGCACATTGTAATCCACGTAAAATCCATGCATGCAGTAATCCACCTAAAATGCATGCAGACACACTTCATATCTCCTCCTTCCCAACTTATACTTCAGATGCTTCAAAACTTAGTCATAAATCTAACTTCAATCTATTCTCTCTCTTAGAATGGACATCTATCTTAAAATTTGCCCATGTAAGATTGTAATACCGGCGCTCTGATACCACATCTGTTAGACCCCGCTTGTAACTTGGACATGCTTACTTGCTCTGATACCATAAATCTATTGGGCCCTGATTTCGGAACCTAACTCCTCATACATGATTATTCATGTTTCCTCTGATACCATACTTGTTACTTTCATGTATACAGAATATCTTACTACGTAAATTATCTTCCAGAGATAACACCTCGATCATTTTCAGGTTATTCTCTCAAAACTCCCCTTTTATTAGTCTCATTGCTTGTGTCTCATTTTCAGCTTCCCTTCGTCTCATTTCGATCTTCTCATTTCTATCATCTCATTTCTATCGTCTTTAACGTCTGTGAATAGTAACATAGACGATAGTCTGTAAATAGTAACACTGACGATATCTTACAATCTTCATAACTTTCTCTAACGTAATCGATTCGGGATATTCTCCATATGGTTTGATAGACAATTCCAAGGTCTACAACCTCCTTGAAGACCCTAAGATCAACTATATCTTCTGAGGGGTCAACAATGAGACAAAAGATATAAGCGAACATTAACCCAGATGATAGTGTGAACAGTGTCACAGACGAAGTCTGGGAAACACAGACGATACCTTTCGGGAATCATATCTTTCTCTAGGGGAAACGGTTTGGGTATTTCTTATATGGTTGGAAAGATGATTTCGAGCTCCATAACTTCCATGAAGACCTTGAAGGTCGATTCTATCT
>JANZXR010061319.1:0-12220 GCA_027575705.1 Erythroxylum echinodendron | reverse complement strand
TTTTTAAGAACTTAAGGCTTTAGCCACCTTTCAAGTTTTATTAGTTTAAGTGTACTGATGTATTATGACTTGTAAGGATATTATAGCCATGTAAAACAAATATTCATTTGAGGATGAATGAAATATATATATAAACTACGCATGATTATGATTTCTATTAAGTTTTACGTTGCATGTATTGATCAAATGATTTTGAGGTTTGAGAATTGATTGATGTTTACAATTGGGTAATTCTGACTTGAGAGTTGAATGAATGAGAGTGGTTGAGAAGGTTGATTTATTGCATTAAATAAGGTAGATGCAAAGGAAAAATACAGAGGAAGAATATCATCTGTGATAATGTTACAACACAGAGGCAAGGGAAATTTAGAAGGAGAAGTATCGTCTGTGCTGACGTCAGAACATAGAGGCAAGGAGGAATAAAGAGTAGAAGTATCCTCTGTGCTGACGTTAGAACACAGAGGAAGGGAGGAATAAAGAGTAGAAATATCCTCTATGCTGATGTCAGAATACAGAGGGAAGGATGAATAAAGAGTAGAAGTATCCTCTGTGCTGACGTCAGAACACAGAGGAAAGGATGAATAAAGAGTAGAAGTATCCTCTATGCTGACGTCAGAACACAGAGGGAAAGAGGAATAAAGAGTAGAAATATCTTCTTTGCTGACATCAAAAAACAAAGGGAAGGAGGAATAAAGAGTAGAGTTATCCTATGTGCTGACGTCAGAACACAGACGAAAGGATGAATAATGAGTAGAAGTATCCTCTGTGCTGACATCAGAACACAGAAGAAAGGATGAATAAAGAGTAGAAGTACATCAGAACACAGAGGACACGTCATCACATAGAAGGTAAAACATAGACGATAGATCATATACGATAAGTGGTTAGCGTAGAAGATAAGGGTCAACTACAGAGGATAGAACAAAGAGGATAGAACACAGACCATAGGCCAACCACAGAGGATAATGAGAAGGAGTTAAGAAGTTATATTAGTTGAAGAGTATCGTCTGTGTTACTATACACAGATTCGTCTGTGTTACTGTTCATAGACTTCGTCTGTGTTACTGTTCACGAAAATCGTCTGAGTTACTGTTTATGGTTTATCTTCTGTCCTATTTTTGACCATCCCGAAGTTACAATCGGCCTTCTAGGTCTTTATAAAAGTTGTAGCTCATGAAGTCCTCTTTCAAACTATCCAAAGAAACCCTAAATTGGATGTCTATAGTAAAGGTTATGCTAATATCCCCGAAGCTTGTACATAAGTAAAGTGTGGACTCACCAACAGTGTTCCTTGAGGTATTCAGGTTGAAATGGATAAATGGACTAGTCGACTGTCCTCATATGAGTCGACTATTCGAAGAGCGGAGCTGAGCTTAGAAACGAGAGTTTTGAATGCAAGTATAGTTGATAAATGTGTGTTATCCGGATGTGATTGTCGGTCTTCGAAAACGGGGTCCGACACCTTATGGTATCAGAGCATGAAGATGAACCGATAATGATGAAGGTGTTCTCTATTGAAAATAGCTCAAGTATTATGATTTTCTGCATAAAAGTTAGACTCTGGAAATAGGTTCTAACAATAATCCCTAATGCCACTTGTCAATTATTTCTATTGCCATATGTCACTTATTTCTACTACCATATATCAATTTGTCTTGCCACTTGGGATTTTTCCTAGTCCAAAAATACACATAAATTTATAAATCTCCCAATTGTAACAAATAATTCAAAATCAATAATTGAAACCATCAGACCAAAATTCAAGACATAATAAATTCACAATTCACATCATAATCATTTTAAATCTTTTATACCTCGGAATATGTCAATTGAGAGCATATTTAATATTTGGAATGTGTACAAGATCATAATTCATGTGTGCATGCAAATGTTATGCATATGAATGGCATGCATTTCACTTATTCTCTATGTTATTTCTCATGTACAGTGGTCTAGGACACTATGTCCTAGCCCTTAGTATGGAGAAATGGGATATTACAATAACAATCTCTAATAGCCAACTTGCTAGCTAAAATAAGGACTCCCAAATATTTTAATACAAGTTGTTTAAGTTACAGCCTCAGTAAGGAAGAGTTCAGGGTAGCATCACTTGATGAAGGAATTGAGAAGATGCAACTATTATTAATATTAAAATTCAAACCAAATAGCCTTTTAAACGAGTCAAAGGATTCTATAAAGATGTTTACAAAACCAAATCAGCCCTTAAAGTAGCAAGAGATCATCTACAAAAACTAGATGTGAGACCTTAAGCTTGTCACATCTATATTGGTATTTGAAAGTTAAAATTCTAGCAATGTTGTGGTTGATTAATTTAAATAACATCTTTATAGCTATTATAAATAAATAAATAAGGATACAAAGGGTCACTTTATCTCATACCTTAATTTGTCTTAAAAAGCCTTGAAGGTTCTCACATTGACAAACACAAAGTTGGAAACTGAAGATATGCAACCTTAAAGCTAAGTTATGAATCTATGAGGTCAACCAATCCCCAATAAGGAACAAATGATGAAATCATAGTTGAGTGAATCAAATGCCTTGGTAAAATGAATTTGCATTGCGTAGCTCTTGATGGTTTTTTTATTTATATCCCTTGAATAACTCCTAAACAAAGTTTATGTTGTCACCTATGTTCCTTTCTTTTATGAAAGCTCTTTAGAAAGGGTCGATGAAGTCAGGGAGTGTTTCTAATAGTTTGTTAGTTGTGATTTACATATTAGTTTGTAAATCACATTAAAATATGCTATAGATCTAAACTCGTTAAAAAAAACATGGATTCGGATTTTCATAACAAGGAAATGTAAGTTTTACTAAGCTTAGTAAGAAGCTTATCAGAGTTGAAGAATTCATGGATAGTTTTGATAACCATTGAGCTAGTTGATTCCCACGTAAATTAGAAGAACTTAGTATTGAAGCCACTTAAGCCAGGAGATTTATTAAGATGGAAAGAGAAATATTATTTTAATCCCCTTAGCTATTACTTCCTTAATCAATAAAGGGATATATAAAAGGTTAACAACATTTTTTATGGAGTTTACTAGTTCATCTAACATATCAAAGGTAGTGAAGAACTCTCCCATAATAAATTTGAAATAAGAGTGGATTAATTCCTTAAGGTTACTTTAAACAAAAAAAACTTAACATTTTGGTCTTTAAGCGTGATAATTCTTCCTCTATTCCTTCTTCTTTAGATGTATTTGTGAAAAATCCTATGGTTTTTGTCTCCCTCTTATAACCATAAAATTATATCTTTTTGTCTTACAATTAAGTGATACCTTTTCAAGGCAACTATTTCATAAGATTTGATATAAGGATCATCCGATAGCATAGTAAGGACTTTTTAAATTTTGTTGACATAATCAAAAGCTTCTCTCTTTTCCAATTAAAGAGGATCTGAACTAGTTTTGAAAAGAGATTTGAAGCCTAATGATGATCCTTAATTTCTATACTCACTTGTAGGTAAATGTTCCAACAATCTTCCTATTTATAGATTCTTCAATTGCGTCTCTAAGTAGGGGATAAGTTAATAAGGAGTTAAAGAACCTGAATAGGGCATTTCTATACTTATATGTACTCTTAATATCAATTTCAATTAATAAGTGGTTAGAGACCAAATTAATACCAAAGTTAGCTTGTGTGATTAGAATTGCTTTGATCTAATAGTCATTAATCAAGAATCTATAAAGCTTCCTACAAATAAATTTGTTTCCTATTGTTTGTTGCTCTAAGTGACAAGAGCTCCAGTGTATTTGATGTTTGTGAGGCCAATACTAGAGGTTAAATTTTTTAGCATATGGAATTTGGATTAAACATTTTTCAGGTTGCTTTGAGTTTCCATAGAAGAAAGAGTATAGTCATAATCCTTAATTAACATCTAAGGAGAAGAAATAGCTTCTTAAAATCTCATTAAATCACTTTATATAAAGTTATTTAATATACCCAAGTAGTTGTATTCATCACGGTTATAAGAACAAGGCAATTGAGACGTTTCAATGCCAATTTATAGTGAATGAATTGATTTGATGAACACTAGCTTGTAAAGTGAAAAATTGAAGGGTCAAGGGTAACTATTAGTCCAGCATTAAGATGGTTCACATGGTTATTGAGGCAAGTCCAATCCCTTTGCAAGAACCACAACCTTTTTTATAACTATCCACTTTTATTTTTGTCTCTATAAGACCAAAAAAACTTATTTTTTATACCTAGTAAGTCTTTGAAAGCCAACTATTTATTAGGGCAATTTAATTCCTTAAAATTCCACCAATAACTTCGTAGTTATGTTTATTCTTCCCCCTTTTCCTCCTCATGTCTACTAGGGCCAAGGTCGAAACATTCAATGTAAGGTGACTAAGTTCCCAGGAGAATGGACATAGAATTGTTTTGGGAATTTACCTCAATATCCTAGTTCTTTGTGTTACCTTTATTGTAATTTGGCTAAAGTGGTTCCTTTCCATTCAATGTAGAATCCTTAAAGTTCTGTGCATCTGCTAGGGTATTGTGGTGCTTTTCATTTACTTTCCTTAACATAAGGACTTGTTATAACTTATGTCAATGTGTTCGCCTCAACTTGAACATGAGGTTATTCTTGAGGTTCTTAATAAGAGGGAGGTTGGGCTTCTTAAGTAGTTGGCATTTATTTTTTTTGCCTCTATACCTTACCCATCTTTAATGGTTTCCAAGGATACAATAACTTGACTGCATCCTCTTCAAACTCACCTTTCCCATTAAATCATATAACCTTAAGTAATTAGGGAGAGTTCTCTCAATTTCAAATTTAATGCATACATAAGAGAAAACAATTCTCTTGACATTTGTTATGTTTTCTTAATGGTAAATTGGGACCTTAGGGACGTGATAAGATAAATCAACCATTCTGAGGACTAGTATTCCAATGAGACTCAATGAATATGCACCTATAATGGAATAGTTTACAAATTATTTTTGTTTAGAGTCACTCCATGTTCCTACTTCTTATAGAATAGTGGCTTACTTTGGATGTGATAAGCACCAAGATCTGTAACTCTTTGTGCCTAGTCCTATAAGTTAAATATGAAAATATAAAAGTCATCCTCACTTACCATTATATTAATTAGCCCCAGCTTCCTACAGTTAGTGTTCACCCATTGATTAACCAGAGGGAAGTGAGCATCTTATTAAGGAACTAGCCTACTAAAGGTCCCTTTCATTCAGGGTTCCCTATTGTAGCACATAAGAAGGATAAGCAATAAGAGCACCATCTTCACTTGAGGGAATATATCTCAGCTTATTAAATTTTATTATGACATTTTACCAATAACAATAAACTATTAGTTAAACAAAGATGGTAGGAAAGAAGAAAAAAGGTGGGTTACCTAGACGAGAAACCTCTGATCTAAGTCAAACTAAACCAAAAGAGGGAAGAAAGGTAGGAAGTATGGATTCCTAAAGAGAGAGAAGACAGAGGAAATTTTCTCACTAACCCATGATTTTCATGCTTTTCTTCTTTCTTCTTGCTCTCCAGTTATAGATATTTTCATAATAAAGTTTAATTAATGAATATTTTATCTTATTTTATTTTTATCAGCTTATATAAATTTTGCTCAATTAGTGTCTTTTGAGGATATTTTCACTAATTTTGAAGAAAGCTACATAAATTTTAAAAAATATTTCCTAAAGGAAATCGGGTAACTTTAACACCTAATATATTTTCTCTTCTTTTGTTAACCCTAAATTTAGTGTAAGGTATAAGGGTCTTTGGGTAGCTTTTGCAAAATAAGAGAGAAATATCGCCCATCTTTTGCTTCTTTTCTTTTGTTTGATTGAGATTTTTACCATAATTTTGATTAGCATTTTTTTTACTCGTTCATCTGAAGTAAATTACACGTTAATATAGAATTCACGTACAATATACGAAATACACAAGAAAGGGGGTTGAATTGTGTAATCTTTTCGTGAATACAAAATCTTTAATATGTCTTGTGAAGGACTTCTCTAACTTGTTAAAAGAATGCCACAAAAGTTATACAATATTAGTTATATAGTTAAATCGCAAATAACTTCTATATACTTGTTTAAAAACAAAATAGAATAAAGTAAAAGGATAGAAGATAGACACTACGATTTTTATACTAGTTCACCCCAAACCATGGGCTACGTCCAGTCCTCAGAGTTCGTCTAAGTATTTTACTATACTTTGACAAATTTACAAGTATTCTTTCTTCCCTTCCAGAGCCTCTTTAGGTCTCTTACACTAAGTATTCTTTTTGCTATCTTATCCTCTCCAGGATCTTAGCCTTTTCTTTCTCTCACTAGAAAGATATTGTGAGCTTTTGTTATAGTAGGGTTTGCTCTCTAGTATCACACTTTTGAATACAGAATTTTTCTTTGTAGGTATACACTTGAAAGCCTAAAAGTTGTAAGATCAAAAGTTATTCAATCTTCGACTACGACTAGTATTTATAGCCTAAGTCTCCAACTGCTTCTTGATTCTTGATAACTGCTTATTGATTCTTGTAGAACTAGTTATTTAGTTGGGTTCTGTAAGTAACTCCAACTAACTAACTATCTGACGTACTAGCATATCTTCATCTTTGTATTGTCTGTGTTTTCTTCTTCTTCTGTGTTTTCACTTCTTCTGTATCTTCTGCTTGTTCTGTGTTTTCACCTCTTCTGTGTTTTCCTTTCTTTTGTGTTCTCTATTTCTTCTGTGTTTTCCTTTCTTCTGTATCTTCTACTTCTATTGTGTTTTCACTTCTTCTGTATTTTCACTTCTTCTGTGTCTTCTGCTTCTTCTATGTTTTGCGCTTCTTCTATGTTTTTTGCTTCTTCTACACACTTAACACACTTATCAAAATAGTTCATTTATTTCTAATATTATTATTTTTTATTGTCACCAAAATTAATAATTGTGAAGTTCTCTTGACTTAACAATCTCTCCCTATTTGATGATAATAAATAATCATAATTTTAGAAAGATAAAAGTGAATAAAAGAATTTTATTGAGATAAAGAATAAGAAGACAACAAACAATATACACATATGCTATCTTCTTTCTATTTCTGCTCTTCTCTTCTTTCTTCTGCTTCTATTTTTCTTTCTTCTGCTTCTCCTGCTCTTCTCCCCCTATTCTTCTCTTTTTTCTTCTGTTTCTACTCTTCTCCCCCTTTCTTTTGTTCTTCTCCCCCTATTTGGGTCTTCATCTATTGAAACTCGTAGATATGCTACTTTCTCATGTAGATCACCCAATGAGTCACTCAGATCATCAACGTTAGTATAAATTTCTTCAATCTCCTTAACTAAAGCTTCCTGAATCCACTACTGAGAGTGACTAACTTCTTCCATACTAATATTAGGAACTTTTTGTGGTGCACTTGATGGATAGAAGTTTGTAGCAACAAGTATTTCTGAAGGTAAAACATCTAATTCAATGGTTTTGATCACAGGAGGTTCAAACAATTGTTTTCCTTCAGGGAGATCATGTTCATCAGGTCTAGATAGTTTTGGGATTGGTTTTCTAAGAAGGTGAAGGACATCTTTAATTGAAGATATAGAACTAAAAGGTCTAAGGTGCATGATTAGGTGCACAAGAGTCTCTAAGTTGAAACTAATACCTTCAACCATAATAGTTCTATACTGTCCTTTTGTCACTCTTCCAACTACTTGAGAAGTTGCATCTGTGGTGAAGCGTCCAGAATGACTTCCTGATGCTTTTGAAACGTGATGTGAAATATAAATTCCTCTTGATTGCTCTGCATTGTATGCCTCATCTATATTTCTCACAGCTGCTTGTATTTCTTCGTCTGTAAGGTCACCTGTATTTCCTTCAGGGTACATCTTCTGTTTTCCTTTGTCTACATTGCATACAATGTTTGAAGCTCTAGGTTGCATGTCTGGTACAAACTTAATCAATATTTTATTTGTAGCTAGGTAAATAGTGTATCGATCTTTTTTCATCTTCAATGGATATGGTTCTGACTTTTCATCTCTTAGGATACCATATAATCTTCTTTCTTCATGATTTAGAAGATGTATTGATCGATTATTGACCAGAATTGGTTCAACTTGTTCCTTGACTAACCTTTTCACAGGTTCTCTTATAATGATTGAGCTTCTGCTTCTAATAGGTACCATTTCTTCTATCACCTTCATTCTCAAGTCCTCTTTTCTGATAGGTTGAGAAGGACTATGAGATACTAATCTATGTTCAACTGATTTTTCCTATTGTTGACCACCAGTTGGAGTAATCTCTTTCTGACTGGTCTTCATCTTCGTACTTTCTTCTACCAGTCTAGAAGGTGGTTGTGGTTGAGGTTTCTTCCTTTTAAACTCCAACTTCCTCTTAATTTCTGTCTCTTTTGTTGACTTTGCCTGTTGTTCTTGCAAAATTGAGACCAAAGATCTAGTAGCCTGTGGTGCTTTCTCTACCTTTTCAGAATCTTCATTAACAGTCAATCCTTTCCCTCTCTTCTGCTATTGTTGATGCAAAGTTAGTAACCTTGGTGATCTTCTTGATTTTTTGACTTTCTCAAAATCAAATGTCTCCCCCTTCCTTTTCAATGGCACTTATTTTTCATATAGATGCACCTGGCTTTCTTTTCTTTGTGAAATCGTCTTAGCTTTAATTTCTTCCTCTAACGATTTAATCTTCTTTTCTTCTATAGACATTCTTCTTGTGGATTGAGGTTTCTTCTTCTCTATGGGTACAAAATTTTCACTCACACTGCGTCTGACAATACGCCCCCTCTTATTCCTTGCTTTTGCCATAGAAGCTGTATCCTTTTTTCTTGAGACTTCAATCCTATTATATAGGTAGTTGACGCATTAATAATGCTTTTGATATTCATCTTCATTATGTTTCCTCTGTTAAGAAGAATTACAGAATCTCTAAAGATTCTTGTTGGCAACATGCCATATGGTAAGGCATTATAATCCCTCTTTGTCTTCATCATATATATGAAAATCAAATGTGGAAGATTTATAGACTGATGATTGAGTAAATAGAACAGGCATTGTTCATCTATCGTTGTCACAACGTTCTTCGATCCTGTTCTTGGTAGAATACAGTAAAAAAGTATCGCATGTAGAACCCTATCCTTTGGAACAAGATTTGTTGCCTTCTCGTCCTTTGGGTCACTACTTCCATATAGTTGTTGATTGACATGTGTCTTCTCTACACAGCTTTCAGTCATCCATCTTATGTTATGAGACACCTCTGCTCCAACACATAGACGTCTACTAACCTTCTCGATTAGCTCTAGTATCACAATAACTGATAATCTATCCACCGTTGATACTATAGTATTGTCTACTGCTTTTGCATTCTTCCAAAGCTCATATACTTCATTTAGGTAGACTATTTCATGAACCTTAAAGAAGTTTTCCATCCCACTGCATCAATTTCTGGTTCAATATCCATCTAGTTTTTCTTCAAGGAGTCGAAACCAACATGTCTTCCATAAATTATAGCTTGCTCCATTATGATCTATAGGTAATAGAAACTTCTCAAAGTAATGAGGTTAGTATCTGAAGATGAGAATGTAACGGAAAGATCTTGAGAGTAATGAAAAGTTTTGTTGAGAGCTCTGTAAAAGTTGATTTCATAAAATTTCAAGAGTATTCTAGGGTAGTGATGTTTTGAAACTTTTGAGAGGATTTCCCATTACTACCTTCTCAAAAATTACAGTTTGTAACTTACAGTTACTGTGCTTTTGAAAACTTACGACTTTTTATCCTCCTTCTGTGAAAATCATCTAGGTCATGATGTGTCAGACAATTGGTCACTTAACACTACCATATTCAAGTTTCGTCTGATTTCTTTGGATCTTTCTTCATTCAAATGCTTAGTGAAGATATCTGCCCATTGATGATTTCTCTCGACAAACTATAGACTAATGATTCCCCTCTATACATAGTCTTGTAGGAAATGATGCCTAACTTCAATATGCTTTACCCCTGAGTGTTGTATTGGATTCTTCGATAGGTTGATAGGACTTGTGTTGTCACAAAAAATTGGGATTTGTTCTTCCTATATTGAATAATCTTTTAACTAATACTTTATCCATAATGTCCGTGAATAACATAATGCAGCTGACATATATTCAGCTTTTGCAGTAGATAGAGCAATTGAACTTTGCCTCTTACTAGACCAAGAAACTATATTATGGCCAAGAAAGTGACAGCCTCCACTTGTACTCTTTCTATCAATCCCGTCTCTAGTATAATTAGCATCACGATAGCCAATTAACCTGAAATCTTTACCTTTCTCATACATTAAGGAATGATCAATAGAACCTAATAGATATCTCAAAATTCTTTTAACAGCAATATAGTGAGATTCTCTAGGATCTGCTTAACATCTAGCACACAAACAGACACTAATCAGAATATCAGGTCTGCTTGCTGTAAGATAAAGTAAAGAACTAATAATTCCTCTAAAAAAAATTTGATCAACCTTCTTACCTGCTTCTTCCTTAAATAAAAGGTTTGAAGGATGAATAGGAGTTGACATAGGTTTCACTTTCTCCATTCCATATTCAACCAATAGTTCTTTGATATACTTTTGTTGATGAATAAAAATCTTTTCTTCAGTTTGTTTAATTTGTAAACCAAGAAAGAATTTTAATTTACCCATCATGCTAATTTCAATTTCGCTTTTCATTAGTTTTTCAAAACTGAAACATATCTTTTTAGACGTTACACTAAAGATAATATCATCAACATATATCTGTACTATGATGAAATCATTCTCAATACATTTTCTAAATAACGTCTTATCTATTTGTCCTTTACTAAAACCATTTTCAATTAGAAAAGAACTTAGACGATCATACCAAGCTTGAGGAGCTTGTTTCAAGCCATATAAAGATTTATGAAGTCTATAAACATAATTTGGTTTCTTAGAATCTTCGAAACCAGGAGGTTGCTTTACATAAAGGTCTGCATCTATAAAACCATTCAGAAAGGCACTTTTCACATCCATTTAAAGCGGATTTATATCATGACAAACAACATATGCAAGGAAAATTCTAATAGCTTCTAAACTAGCTACAGGAGCATAAGTTTCATTATAGTCTATTCCTTCTTGTTGATTACAGCCTTGAGCTACTATCTAGCTTTGTCACGACTTATTCTACGTGAATTATCTAGTTTATTCTTAAAAACCCATCTGATTCCTATAATAGACTTTTTGGAGAGTTTGGGAACTAAAGACCAAACTTTACACCTGGTAAATTGGTTCAGCTCTTCTTGCATGGCCAAAATACAAGCTTCATCCTGAAGAGCTTCATCAATTTTCTTAGGTGCTATTTCAGAAATAAAAGCTACATTTGCTTCTCTTCTGAATTTAGACCTAGTTCTAACACCATTTGAAGTTTCTCTTATAATCAAATCTTCTGGGTGAGAAGATTTATATTTCCAGTCCTTTTTCAGACTAAAATCTTCAGGAACATCTTCTATTTTACCTAGAGGAACATCTAATGGAGACATATCTTTATTATTAACCAAAGGTACTACTAGGGTTTCATTATTAGTATCATTACTTCTGTCTAGATGAGAACCACATTAAACTTGACATGAATAGATTCTTCAAAAGATTTAGAAGCAAGATTATAAACCCTATAAGATTTAGAAGATAATGAATATCCTAGAAAAATTCCTGAATAGACCTTAGAATCAAATTTATCCAAAATTTCTTTTGTATTCAATATAGTACACTTGAAACCAGATGGATGAAAGTAAGACATATTGGGCTTCCTTCTATTCCATAACTCATATGGAGTTTTATTCAACCCTGGTTGCAAAAGTATTCTATTTTGAATATAACAAGTTGTATTAACAGCTTCTACCCTGAAATACTAGGAAGATTCATTTCACAAACCATGGTTCTTGCCATTTCCTAAATCATCTTGTTCTTTCTTTTTACAACTTCATTTTGTTGTGGAGTTCTAAGAGTAGAGAAATTATGGAAAATTCCATTCTCTTCACAAAACATTCTTAATTTTCATTTTCGAATTCTCCACCATGATCACTTCTAATCCCGGCAATAGAAATTCCTTTTTCATTTTGTAACTTTTTGGAAAGAACTTTACAACATTTAAAAGCTTCATCCTTATTTGACAAAATAATATCCAACAAAGTCTAGTGAGGTCATCAACAATTACGAGACCATACTTCTTTCTGCCAAGACTTAATGTCCTAGTTGGACCAAATAAATCTATATGTA
>JANZXR010061250.1:0-12224 GCA_027575705.1 Erythroxylum echinodendron | reverse complement strand
CACCACCCTCGCGGGGCACAGACTCAGATATCACCATCGATATCGGGTTCGGGTCCAGCGGGAGTGGGGTGTTACAAAGAGAGTAACTTCCATATGAAATTTAAACTTTGGAAAAACATTAAAAGGGTTTTATCATCATCATTTGATGGGCATTGGACTGGTAGAAGAAAACTATAGTTTCCATACACTAGAGGTATGGGTTGACTGATTTTCTTGAAATGATTTCAAGCTTCTTTATATACATTTCCAAGGTTGTTTACTCTAATCTTCTGTTGGAAGAAAAATATCAACGACAAGAAATAACTCTTAAAATTGTAATAGCAGAGTAATATGAGAATAAGAAACTAAATGATGAAACAAACACCAAGATTTAATGTGGAAAACCCTCCAATGTAGAGGAAAAAACGACGAACAAATCGACAAATAAATCCATTAAACTCAGTAAGGATTTACATAAAATGTTGAACTCTCACCCCCTATAACAACAAGTTGTCTTATAAAGTTTCAGGATTGAAACCAAAGTTGATATCACAATCAACAAACCCTCAAACTAATCCTAAAAACAAATAAGGATGAGAATCTAACCCTCTTTGCCTTCTCTCTATTTTTTTCTCACTTTTGGACGTTGTGACAACACTCACTGTCTCTTCTTTATCTCATATATAGAACAAGGCTTTAATGAGCTTTTTATAGGCTCCTCTAGCATACAATTCAGTATCCTAATTGAACTGAACTAATTAGATCACATCTGATATTAATCAAATTACATAACATTATCCAGTAAGATAACATCCCTATATAAACAGGACTCTATCTGATAGGATTTATCTACATCACTATTAACAAGATAAAAGATTATATTTAACTAGGAATGATACATCCCTATCCAAAAAGATCTTCAATATCTTCAGATGATCTTCTAACATGATCTTCATATCGTCCAAGATCTCAAAATAGGGTGGATACTCAACAATCACCCCCTCCAGCCCAAATATGGGAAGACACATTATTCTTTATTATCTACTTGAGATTCATCTCGACAAGCCTATTGTCAATCTCATGCTTATTTCCATAAAGCACTTTAGTTAGCATATTAGCAACATTCAAATTCGTATGAATCTTCTTCAACATGAATTCTTGCTCTTCTATCACGGACCTCAACTAATGATATCTGATGTCATCACAAAGTGCAACCTCTTCCACATCCTTACGTTCCCTCTCAGTAGTATGCAACAAGTACTCAGAACTTGGATACCTTCTAAAAAGCCTTTTCTCCCTTGTCGACCTTTGAAACTGAGTTTCTTCAGCTATTGTATCCCATTGCTTCCCTTGCTCATTATCCTCAACAGGACCATAGACATCTGAATGCATCAACTCTAATAACATTGACTTCCTTGCATATCTTCTCTTAAAAGAGACTCTATGCTACTTTCTAACTAAACAATGATTAAAAGGATTGAGTGGTTGTGGGTTCTTAACTAGGATAAGGGATTTTTGGCCATTTAATCCTTCTCATTCATCTGTCCCAATTGTCGATGCCATATATTTGATGAAGATTCCTTTTTGGCTACGTATAGTTCTCCACCACCATACACCTTTAAACGTGTCGTATACAATAAGTAGCAAAACTTTGCTCGAACTATTGCCATTGCATGTAAGGCCCCAAATTATACCTTAGTTGGAATGTTACATGTTCATGAAAGTACATGTATGATAGGTGTTAAAAATCATTATATGATTAAGAATTGCATATGACTTGAATTTTGGTTTAATGGATCATACTTAGTGAATTGGAATTAATTAACATCATTAGAGAATTGAGGTATTAAAATGTGCATTTGGACTAGAAAATTTGTCAAGTGGCAAGATATTTGGTATATGGAAATTAGTATGAATAAGCCTAAAATTGGGTGACAATTTGACTAGTAATTAATTGACAAATTGACCAATTATGGAGTGATAAATGGCCTAATAAAGTTGTGAAATTTGGTAGCCATATATGAAGACATATAGATGGGTTAACTGAAGGACAAGTAGCTTATCTTCATGTGTGACATGTGTTAATGGAGGATGAAGACATCTTGCATTGCATGAAGTTAAGGTGGCAAATTTTCTGCTGGAACTTTCTTCACTCTCTTCCTTACTCCTCTCCACCGAAACCACTCACTCCCTCTCAACTTCTAGAATTTTGCTTGATTTTGGATTATCTTCACTAGCATCTTTGTAAGTTACGGCACCAAGAAGTAGGACCTGCTATTTTTAAGCTATTGTCTTGTTAGTACTGAAGTTATACCTTGATTTTAGATGTGTACTGATTGCTTGGAAGTGCTAGAACATAATTCTGGTTTGATAAATGCAACATTGTTTCAATTTTTGCTGGATCAGCTAGGTCTTTGGAGTTAAAATTTGAAGATAAGGAGTTAACGGAATTCTAAACTTGACAGCATGTAATAATACAGGTTTTATGATAAATGAATTGGCATGAAGTATGTGTTATGATGTTGATAATTAGGTGCTGGAAAAATGATCTTAGTATAATAATTTCTAGTTTGGTTTTGATGTGTGGAAGAAATTGATTTGTTAGTTACTTAATGAATGAATTTTGAGTTGGTTCTAGACATGAAATTGATGTGTAATTTAGGCATAAATAAGGTGGAATTGAAGTGGAATTGATGAACTATGGTGAAGGGGCGTTGAACGTGTAAGATGTGAGTTAATTGCAGTGGTTCCACTAAATATACATCAGTATTTTAGCCATAACATGATCTGTAGATATCCAAATTGGATGCTTTTAATTTTCAATTAAACTACATAATAAGGATACAATTCTCATAAAGGAATAGAATTTTATTTCTGTCTCTGAGGGTTGTGAAATTTGGCTTGAAGTTAAGTTTTCGTTACTATCACTGCTTGAGAATAGACTGTAGTATTTTAGGTATAACTCTAAGAATAATGAACCAAATTGTCTTAAATTTTGTTCATTAGAAACTTAAGACATATATAAACATTTTTTTATAAGAACATATTACCTAAAACCTCAATTTTTATGTCAGAATGGCCATACAAAACTGATCTAAAACCTATCTTAAGAAAAAAATGGTAAACTTGGTTTTGTGTAATTGTTGACATATATAAGGTTAAGATACTTAATAATGATTTAATTGAACTTAATTGATATTAAAAATGAACCTAAATGATGTTATATTAATTGAGTAAAATTTGATTTAGTTATGGATTGTTAATTGAAGTAATTACTTGAAGAATATGTGGTTAGTGAATAATGTGTCCTTATGAATACAAATGTGTTTCAAATCGTGTATATGAGGTGAATTAAATATGATTGAATATGAATTGAATTTGTGTCATTATATGTAATGTGTAAGATGCATTATGTATTTAATGATACATTGTTGTAAATGTTTATGCTCATAAGGTATGTTAAGTTTGATTGAATGTGCATATATATGTTCAATTTGAGGAAAATGAAATAAATTCATATATTATGCACTACATCTTGTGCATTTGCTTCTGAAATATGAAATGGTTTATTTTAAAACTATCAAGTCCTAGCCATGCCTAAATAGGCATGCCTAGAAGGGTTTGTAGTTGCTCCTGTGACACTAAGATGTCGACACTTTGGTGTCTCCCAATATAGACACTTTGATGTCTGAGAGAAAAGTCTCTCATGATATTGACACTTTGATGTCTCATGATGTGGACACTCTAGTGTCGAGATATAAATCTCTCTTGGTCTGTGATACCAATCATAGGTATCTCCTGTTTTGGTTTTGTTACCCACTTCTGTAAAAAAAATGATTAGCAGGCGAATAGGTTTTGTATTCTGATACATGTTCAGTTTTAATATAAATAAGTTTCGATCTATTTTGGCACAATTATGTTAAGACTTGTGTGTTCTATTCTGAAGCAATAACATTCTGCTCTGATATTTATACATCTTATCCTGTAATGATGAATCATATTCTATTTTGAGACACACAATGATTGGATTGCTCCATCAAATGAACAATTAAAGAATGTTAGTGATATGATCTGATTTGGTATAAGTGAATGCTAGCTGACTGTTAGAGACAGTCGTCAGTTATAACTTGTTTAGTTATTCCCCACTAAGCTATATGCTTAGCATGGTGGTTTTGCCTTCCTGTAGGTTCTGATAAGAAGACTTGAGATTGGGACAAATACAACCGTAGTGGCCAAGAAGATTGTGTTTTCTTCTGGAAATGTTCAGTTTGTTTTTAAGTTATCTTTCAATGTATGAGTTATGTTTTATTTTGTGTTTTGTTTATTGGTTTGTAATACAGTTTGGATTTGGATTTAAGGCTTGTATGTAATAAGTACCATGTGTATGTTATGTTCTAAATATGACCCAACCATTGATAAATGAAATGTATGTTCCTTGAGTTTTTGGGAATGCTTTAGTATATTTTGAATTATTTTGGTTCTATTTTGTGTAGCATCTGTATATCCACCCAGGGGGTATGTAAATGTTAAATCATTTGGTATCGAGCATGGTTTAGGCGATTCTGGTTTAACTAGTGCTTAACTATTGTTTATACGTGGATATAAGATATGTGTTTAACCTAATACGGTTTGTCCTATGGTTTGATTATGAAATTAAATATGGAAAGATCTCATGAAGCTGTTAACAAGGTTGTAAAGAGTAATAATCTTGAGCAATCTCGTCCATCTATATCTGGACCCTCTGGGGTGAATCAAGATGAAATACCATTACCTCCACCTGCAGCTTAGGGGGAGGCTTTGGTTAAGCTATTACAAGATATGATGGCTTTGCTACATTGTATAATGGCACTTAAGGCTTCGATTAATCAGTTGCAGAAGTATGGAGCTAAGGAATTTGTTGGAACATCTCTTGAGGAGTCTAAAAGAGATGAATTTTGATAAGAGAAGGTGAAGAGGGTGTTAGATGAAATTAGTTGCCCACCAGATCCGATGGTGCATTGTGTTGTCTCTTTTCTTCAAGGAGCATCCTATGAATGGTGGAAGTTTGTTATGAGAAATCCTCAATTACTGGAGCTTCAGACTTGGGATTTCTTTTCCCAAGAGTTTAAAGCTAAGTATGTGATGGAAGATTATAGAAAGGAGAAGTGGAAGCAATTTCTAAGCCTGAAGCAGAGAAACCTATCTATTGTTGAGTATGACAGAGAGTTTAATCGACTTAGCAAGTATGCACCTGAACCGATACTTATTGAGGAGTTTTGGTGTCATCAGTTTGAGGATGGTTTGAATGATTCAATCAAAGAGCATCTGGTGGCAATTACTCTCTTGCAGCAAGTGAGTTACCATCAGTTAGTGCAAGTTGCTATTAAGAGAGAGAAGCAAGAGATGGTAAAGAGAGAAAGGGCTCAACGAAGGGGCTTTACTAGAGGAGGTCATATTCGAGCAAATAGAGTCGTGAAGGTATTTCCTCTGCACCAGAATTTACTCGAAGATCTGTAACTTAGGGAAAGCATCAAAACTTCCCCTTATCGACTGCTACTAGTAGGGGTTCTTCTGTGGGCTGAGGTTCTAGTGCTTTGGAGTACCCTCATTGCTCTATACATCATTGGATACTTATTGGAGAGCTATGGGTGCATGTTATCAATGTGGTAGCACTAAATATTTGATAGCCAATTTCCTTATGAGATAGCCTCAGACATCACAACCTAGTAAATAAGTATCTCATACATCTGTTGGAAATAGAGGATGCAGTAGAGGACGTGAAGGATTTGATCATATTAGACCTAATCCAAGTACTATATTAGAAACTAGTAATTGGCCTAGTGTTCCATCTACTACATTTCGAGCTTATGCTTTGAAAGCTCGTGAGGATGAGGATACAATTGAAGTTATTGCGGGTATTATTTCTCTCTTTAAAACTAAAATGCATGCTGTGATTGATCCTGGATCGAATCATTCTTATATCTGTGTTGGAGATATTTTTGATAAAGTGATGTCTGTAGATTAGTTAGAGTATGGTATTCACATAACCAGTCCTCTGGGTATTAGTATGGTAGTTAATTAGGTATATAGAAATTGTCCTATTATGATCTAAGGAAGTGAGTATGTAGCGAATCTGATTAGATTGCCTTTTTTTGAAGTTCAATTGATTTTAGGTATGGATTGGTTATCCAAGCATCAGGCAGTAGTTGACTGTAGTGCTAAGACAGTTGTGCTTAGGAAGCCTGATCAGCCTGAAATAATATTACATTGCATCCACACTAGCTCTCTAGCTAATATGGTATATGCTATGCAAGCTCGGAAGTTCTTTATAAAGGGGTGTGAAGCTTATCTAGCTTTTGTGTTTGATTCTAAAAAGGAGGCCTATAAATTGCAAGATATTCTAGTGGTGACTGAATTTCTAGATGTGTTTCCTAATGAGTTACCTGGACTTCCTCCTGAATAGAAAGTAGAGTTGTCTATTAAAATTATGCCTGGCACTGGTCCTATATCTAGAGCACCGTACAGGATGGTTCCCACTGAATTGAAGGAGTTAAAAGTGAAGGTGTAAGAACTACTGGATAAGGGGTTCATTTGGCCCAGTATCTCACCTTAGGGAGCATCGGTTCTATTTGTTAAGAACAAAGATGGTACTCTCTAAATGTGCATTGATTACAGACAACTAAACAGAGTCACAATGAAGAATAAGTATCCATTACCAAAACAAATCTGTGAATAAGTATCTGTTTGATCAATTGAAAGATGCAGGAGTATTTTTCAAGACAGATCTTTGATAAGGATACTAACAACTTTGGGTAAAGGATGTGGATGTCCTGAAAACGGCATTTAGGACCTGTTATGGACATTATGAATTCTTGTTGATGCCATTTGGGCTAATGAATAGAGTGTTTAGGCCCTATTTAGATCAGTTTGTAGTGGTGTTTATAGATGATATCTTGGTCTATTCCAAGAATAAACATGATCATGTTAAGCATCTACAGGTTGTGTTACAAACCCTGTGGGAAAAGCAGATGTATACCAAGCTAAGTAAGTGTGGTTTCTAGCTTCAAGAGGTATCTTTTCTAGGATATATTGTTTCTTCTTAAGGGATTAGAGTTGATCCCAGTAAGATTGAAGCAATTGTTAACTGAAAGCTGCCACATAATGTGACGGAAGTGAGGAGTTTTCTAGGTTTGATAGGTTACTATTGCCATTTTGTGAAGGGATTCTTGGTGATGGCATCCCTTTAACTAAACTACTACGAAAAGGAGTGAAGTATGAATGGTTTGATAGATGTCAAGCTAGTTTTGATCAACTGAAAGGAATGCTTACTAAAACTCCTGTATTGGCTCAACCACTTCTGGTAAGGAATATGTTATGTTTAGTAATGCATCTAGAAATTGTTTGCGTTGTGTTTTGATGTAGGATAGAAAGATAGTTACATATCTTCTAGGCAACTGAAGCCTCATGAAAAAAACTACCCTACACATGATCTTGAACTTGTTGCAGTAGTGTTTACTTTAAAAATATGGTGACACTACTTGTATGGTGAAAAGTGTAAGGTCTTCACTGAACATAGAAGTTTGAAGCGTCTGTTTACTCAGAAGGAACTTAATTTGAGGTAACAATGTTGGTTGGAATTATTTAAATATTATGACTGCATTGTGGACTACCATACAGGTAAGGCTAATGTCATGGATGATGCTTTAAGTCGAAAGACTATTTCTACTTTGTCAATGCAATAGAGTGAAAGAAGACTTATATCTGATGGAGCTTTAATAGCTAAGTTAAAAGCTAGGCCTAACTTGAAGTAAGAAATTTGTGATGCACAAAAAGTTGATGATAAGTTGCAACAACTTATCTTAGCTACTCGGGAAGGTAAACAACCTAATTTTTCTATGAAAGGAGAAGGTGATTTATATTATAAAGATCAATTATGTGTGCCAGCTAATGATGAGTTAAAAAGAAAGTTATTGTTTGAGGCCCATAATATTGTCTTTACAATGCATCCTGGTGGAAATAAGATGTATCAAGATCTGAAGCATCATTACTGCTAGTTAGGTATGAAACATGATGCAGTGGATTATGTATCTAAATGTTTGACATGTTAGTAAGTTAAAGCTAAGCACCAGGTTCCTCCTAGTTTGTTACATCCTATTTTTATTCCTCAATAGAAATGGGATACCATTACCATGGATTTTTTCACTGGACTCCCTTTCACTCAGAGGAAGTATGATGTTGTATGGGTGATTGTTGGTAAGTTCACCAAGTCTGCTCAGTTTTTTCCTGTTCATCCTAATTATTTATTGGATAGGCTTGCTGATCTATATGTGAATGAGATAGTGACGTTGCATGGGGTGCCACTATCTATTATTTCTAATCGTGATCCTTGATTTACCTCGAGATTCTAGAAAAGTCTACAAAAGGCTTTGGGTACTCAACTCAAGTTTAGTACTGCTTTCCATCCCTAGACAGATAGATAATCTGAACGGGTTATCCAGATATTAGAAGATATGCTTCGGGGTTATGTATTCGAATTCCCAATAAGTTAGGATAACTATGTTTCTCTGATGGAGTTTGCTTACAACAATAGTTATCAGACTAGTATTGACATGATGCCTTATAAAGCTCTACATGGTAGGAAGTGTAGGATTCCAGTTTGTTGGACTAAATTGTGTGAAAACAAAATGATCAAGCCTGATATTGTAAAAGATAATGAAGAGAATATTCAAGTTATTTAACAAGGATTGAAAGTTGCCAGTGATAGGTAAAAGTCATATACCGATTTAAAAAGAAAAGATATTGAGTATCAAGTAGGTGATAAGGTATTCCTGAAAGTATTGCTATAGAAATAATACTTTGGTTTGGGAAGAAAGATAACCTCAGCCCACATTATATTGGTCCTTATAAGATTTGTAAGAGAGTTGAACCAGTAGCTTATCAATTAGTTCTTCCTAGAGAGTAGCCAAGTTACACGATGTGTTTCATGTTTCGATCTTGAGAAGAAATCGGTTTGATAATACACATAAGATTCCTATTCAAAAAAATTCAAGTACAACCAGATTTGACTTTTAAAGAAGGGCTTGTGTCTATTTTATCCAGAGAAGTCCAACAACTCAGAAATAAGCAAATACCTATGGTTAAAGTACTCCGGTATCACCATCAACTAGAGGAAGCAACATGGGAGCCAAAAGAGACCATGAGGACTCAGTATCCTCAACTATTTTAACCAGGTATGAATTTCAAAGATGAAAATCTTTTAAGGGGGTGAGAATTGTAAGGCCCCAAATTGTACCTTAGTTGGAATGTTACATGTTCATGAAAGTACTTGTATTATAGGTGTTAAAAATTGTGATATGATTGAGAATTGCATGTGACTTAAATTTTGGTTTAATGGATCATACTTAGTAGATTGGAATTAATTAACATCATTAGAGAATTGAGGTATTAAAATCTACATTTAGACTAGGAAAATTTGTCAAGTGGTAAGATAGTTGGTACATGGAAATTAGTACAACTAAGCCAAAAATTGGGTGACAATTGGACAGTAATTAATTGACAAATGGACTAATTATAGAGTGAAAAATAACCTAATAAAATTGTGACATTTGGAAACCAAAGATGAAGACATGTAGATGGCGTAATTGAAAGACAAGTAGCTTACCTTCATGTGTGAAATGTGTCAATGGAGGATGAAGACATCTTGCATTGTATGAAACTAAGGTGGCAAATTTTATGCTGGAACTTTCTTCACTCTTTTCCTTGCTCCTCTCCACTAAAACCACTCACTGCCTCTCAACTTCTAAAATTTTGCTTGATTTTGGATTATCTTCACTTGGATCTTTGTAAGTTACTACAACAAGAAGTAGGACATGCTATGTCGGTGCTATTGTCTTGTTAGTGCTGAAGTTATACCTTGAATTTAGGTGTGTGCTGATTGCTTAGAAGTGCTAGAAAATAATTCTAGTTCGACAAATGCAATATTGTTTTAGTTTTGCTTGATTAGCTAGTTCTTTGGAGTTAAAATTTGAAGATAAGGAGGCAAGGTAATTCTAAACTTTATAGCATATATTAATACAGGTTTTATGATAATTGAATTGAAATGAAGTATGTGTTATGATGTTGATAATTAGGTGCTAGAAAAATGATCCTTGTATGACAATTTCTGGTTTGGTTTTGATGTGTGGAAGATATTGATTTGTAAGTTACTTAATGAATGACTTTTGAATTGGTTATAGACATGAAATTTATGTGTAATTGAGGCATGAATAAGGTGGAATGAAGTGGAATTGATGAACTATGGTGAAGGGGAGTTGAAGATGTAAGACGTAAGTTAATTGCAGTGGTTTCATTGAACAAACATTGGTATTTTAGCTATAACTTGACCTATAAATATCCAAATGGGTTGATTTTGATTTTAGATTAAACTACATACATATGAATACAATTATCATGAAGGAATAGAATTTTATTTCTATTTTTAAGAGTTTTGAAATTTAGCTTGAAGTTGAGTTTTGGTTACTATCATTGTTTGAGAATAGTCTTTAGTATTTTGGATATATCTCTAGGAATAATAAACCAAATTGTCTTAACTTTTGTTCATTAGAAACTTAACACATAGAGGAACATTGTTTTATAAGAACATTTCCTAGAAACCTCAGTTTCTATTTTAAAATGGTCATACAAAACTGACCTGAAACTTGTCCTAAGAAAAAAAATGCTAGACTTGGTTTTATGTAATTGTTGACATATATAAGGTTAAGGTACTTAATAATGATTTAATTGAACTTAATTGAGATTGAAAAAGAACCTAAATGATGTTTGATTAATTGATTAAAATTTGATTTAGTTATATATTGTTAATTAAAGTAATTACTTAAAGAATGTGTGGTTAGTGAATAATGTGTCCTTATGAATACAAATGGGTTTCAAATGGTGTATATGATGTGAATTGAATATGATTGATTATGAATTGGAATTAATGTAATTATATGTAATGTGTAAAATGCAATATGTATTTAATGGTAAATTGTTGTAAATGTTTATGCTCATAAGGTATGTTAAGTTTTATTGAATGTGCATGTATATGTTCAATTTAAGGAAAATGAAATAAAGTCATATGTTATGCACTACATCTTATGAAACGGCTTGTTTTAAAATTGTCAAGTCCTATTCGTGGGTAAATAGGCATGTCTAAAAGGGTCTGCAACTGCTCTTGTGATACTAAGGCATTGACACCTCGATGTCTCCCAATATAGACACTTCAATGTTTGAGACATAAGTCTCTCCTGATATTGACAATTCGGTGCCTCCTAATATGGACACTTCAGTATCGAGACATATGTCTCTCCTATTTTTTGATACCAACCATAGGTATCTCCTATTCTGGTCCAGTTATCCACTTTTGTAAAACAAAGGATTAGCAGGCTAATATGTTTTGTATTCTAATACATATTCAATTTTAATATAAACAAGTTCTGATCAGTTTTGGCATAATTATGTTCTGTTTGAGACTTGTGTGTTCTATTATGAAGCAATGACATTCTTCTCTGATATTTATACGTCTTGTCTTGTAATGATGAATCATATTCTATTCTGAGACACAATGTTTGGATTGCTCCATAAAGTGAACATTTAAAGATTGTTGGTGATATGATCTAATTCTATACATGTGAATGTTAGACGACTGTTAGAGACACTCACCAGTTATATCTTTATTCCCCACTAAGCTATATATTTAGCACGGTGGTTTTGCCTCTATGTAGGTTCTGATAAGAAGACTTGAGACTGAGACAAAGACAATTGCAGTGGCCAAGAAGGTTGTGTTTTGTTCTGGAAATGTTCAGTTTGCTTTTGAGTTGTTTTTTATTGTATCAGTCATGTTGTATTTTGTGTTTGTTTATTGGTTTGTAATATAGTTTGGATTTGGATTTAAGGCTTATATGTAATAAGTACCATGTGTGTTTTATGTTTTGAATATGACCCAACCATTGATAAATGAAACGTATGTTCTTTGAGTTTTTGGGAATGCTTTAGTATGTTTTGGATTATTTTGGCTTTGTTTTATATAGCATCTGCATATCCTCCCAGGGGGTATGTGGGTATTACATTGTGCCTCTTAACAATTTCTACTTTTTATCCTCAAAAGTGTGTTTAATTCCTTCTTGATCTAAGACATTCGCTAATAACAGATTTGTTGGACCAATGGTGGTTGACAAATAAAATCCTTCTATGTTTTGATAATAATAAAATGTATAGAATTGGTTAAG
>JANZXR010061131.1:0-12230 GCA_027575705.1 Erythroxylum echinodendron | reverse complement strand
AATTTATGTTGGTTCGGGTCCTTTGAAATTTGGGTGAGAATTGTTTGTGAATTGATGAGTGAAAACAAGGAATGGGGCCAAAATGCGAATAGAAACTTTGATGGAGAAACTGTACCGATCTAGGTAGAATTGGGCTTCGTGGTCTACTTGAAAGTTGTAGACTATCCTTTCATCTTTCTATCTCTATAAAGATCAAAATTTTTGGATATCATATGTAGAAGTTATGACCATTTTAAAGTAGCTGTGTTTGGGTGCATTTATGCATAGGCTGAAATGGTAATGTTTTTTAATTGATTGAACTGTATCAATAGAGTTAGAATTAGATAAAATGGTCTTCATCAAAGTTGTAGGCATTGATCTTAGCTTTCCAACGATATATAGATTGTAATTTTGGAATTTCTGAATTGAGAGATATTTTGATTTGAAATAAGGATGTTGAATATGGGAAAAGTCGTGGTCGTGAGGGGAGCGATCGCGACTGTGCGAATTAGTCGCCAATTCGTGATCGCGCCGCCTAAGTCGCTATCGCGACAAAGGCATTGGTCAGATTCACTGCCGCGACCAAGTCGTGCCCGCGAGCCTCCCCATTGGGCATTGCGATCGCGACAGGGATAAGAAAATCGCGATCGCGACTCAGCGCGATCGTGACGAACACTACGTTCGTCAAATTCGCTTCCCGAATTTAAAGTCGTGACCTGCTACATATTTTTTTAATTATTATTATTACCCAATTTCTTAATTCTTTTTGCACCCAAAATCATTATTCTTTGTGCATTTTGCTATGGATAAATTTTTATTAAATTGTTAAGAGTTATTTTCACTCTTCTTAAGATTTTATTTAGAAAATACAATTATACTTTATTTCTTTATTTTGTATGATCCCACCACCCAACTTCCGTATCCCTCATTAATAAATATCAAATGGTGACACATCCGTATGGGGACCGGGGCCAACAGAAGCCAAGGATTAAGGAAAACAACATAACCTAAATGATATGTAGGAGCAGTAAAAATACAAATATAGATGCCAGGAAAAGTAGAAACACTGACATTCGGCAGAAGGGTTTTAGCGTAGTGCCTTGGTTTTAAATGAAATCTGGGGATAAAATAGTGGACACAGGAGACAGAAAAAGAGGAAAGAGTTGTGGTCTTTATTTTTTACGTAAGGTTTCAAACAACAGTACTTTTCAAAGTTTTGTCTTTATTATTCAACACCAAAGATGGAGATGATGGCTGATAATTTTAGCTTGAAGATAGTGATGGAAGGCTAACTTCTCGATGCTGGTTCAACAGGGATATCGACCCTAAGTCACGGTTAATCTATTTTATCCTATTAATGTTATAATCTCTTTTCGGATTGTTATATTGATTGGATTGGGTTTTGTATGGATGATCTTAATACATTATTATGTTCTATTATGAACCTATTGCGATAATGTTGAATGTAATATGTAATTGTTACATTTAATGCTTGTTAGTAGCATTTAATGGTCTTGCATCATTAGAACAACATAACTTAGTATATAACCTGAACGTGTGAGGTTATTGCCTATATCGATCATTTTCCACTTTGTAATGCTACTACCAAATTGAATTTAGAGATCATATCCTAGGTTATTCAGTAGTTAGGTTTAATTAACAATCATATCTTAATAAATTACAGCCTAAGGGAAAACTAAGAATAGTAAAGTGTTCTATTAGTCTCAGATCAATAATTCGAAGAGAGGTGTAAAAATGTTAAGATGATGGAATATACTTTAATGTCTTTAAGCCAAGATTGACCCTATAACTGGACCTTACTTATACTGGACACTTTATTTATTTTTGATTACATATTTTAATTTGTTTTTCATAGTTTACTTTTATTTTATTTTATAAATTGCTAAAAATCCAAAAACCCCCCTTTATATTTTCTTACATCAATTAACTCCGTTACAGAAATTAATAGAACATGCCTTATGGATTCGATCCCGACTCCTCATAACTACAAATTTTAGTATGCAGAGTTAAGTAAATTTTATAATGCACTCCATATGCACTGTCAAAATTTTGGAATCATTGTCAAGGAGTGTGGTAGTTTAATTTTCGTATTTCATTTTAATTGGTGTTTTGTAAATATAATTGTTTTTATTTGTTTCTTTTTTATTATTTATTAACTTTTAAAAGTTTGTTAGTGTGATGTATGGTAGTTACAAGATCTCCTCGTAAAGAAATTAAGTAACTTGACCCAAAGATCGAGAGACCATTACTAAGATAAAGTAAGATCGACTTTGGTAGAAGAATCAGAATCAGAATCTGAAGAAAACGTGATAGCAAATCTGAGAACTTTGAGGAAATTGGCTGCACTAGATTTAAATCAAAGACCACTATGTATAACATTTCCAAATTTTACTGAACATGTTACCTTTGAGTTAAAATCTGGACTAACACATTTATTGCCTAACTTTCATAGTTTTACAGGTGAGGATGCACATAAGCATCTCAAGGAGCTCAATGAGGTTTGTTTGAGCATGAAACCTCATGGATTTATTGATGATCAACATGTTGAGAGCCTTCTTATTCTCAGTCAAAGATGTAGCGAAAGATTGGCTGTTTGAATTGCCAACTGGAAGTGTGAATACCTGTTTGGAGATGAGAAGATTATTCATGGAGAAGTATTTTTTGACCTCAAAGATAACAAGTATTCGGAAGGAGATATGTGATATCAAGCAATATAACAGAGAGTCTCTTTATGAGTACTGGGAGGATTCAAGAAGTTATATGCCAGTTATTCACATCATAACTATAATATCCCGTTTTCCATACTGAGGTTTAAGACCCTACATAATTATACATGAGAAATAACATCGACAAATTAAGAGGTCCATTGTATTCATATGCATATTATTTGCATAAACACTTTGAATTTTTTATTTTTGTACATGTTACTAAAATTGTTTATGCACTCAATTAACATATTCTAGGGTATAAAAGATTTAAAATGGTTATGATGTGAATTGTGAATTTTATGTCTTAAATTTTGATTTGATGGTTTTAATTATTAATTTAGGAATTATTTGTTAAAATTAGGAGAATTATGAAATTATGTGTATTTTTGGGGTAGGAAAAATGCCAAGTGGCAAGACAAATTGATTCATTATTGTAGAAATAAATGACACATGGCAATAGAAACAAGTGGCATTAGGATTTATTGACAAATGGCATAGAAAATTGGGTAAAAATGGCTTAGAGCTTGAGAGACAAGTGGAATAGTTATTAAGAGACAAGTGGAACCATAAGAAAATGATATGTGGCAAGTGACAAGTGTCACAATACTTGCCACTCACCACCTATGACACTCTCACTTGAAAGACCATTTCTTGGTCTTTCACTTCTACTTTTATTACATGCTTTATTCTTCTTCATTTTCTTCTCTTCATTCATGATACCCACCCTTCATCTCACGACCTTGATTCTTGTTAAAAACCATCATCTTACTACTCCAACAAACTTTGCTATCTTTTTTTGTTCATGAAAACCTAGTCTATTCTACATTGAATGTTTTATGATCATGTAAGCTTGGAAGCTAGGGTTATTTGATGGTTTGAAGAAGCTTGGAGTTAAACAAGCAAGTAAGATCTTATTTTTCATGGCTTGATTAAATGAAAAATTTATGATGATAGTTTAGAGATAGATTGAAGGTGTTAATGAAGTTGAAAGTGTGTTGTACGTTGATGAATATATGGATGCATTTTATGCTCTATTTTTGGTATAAATGATCAAAAATAAGTTATGAGTTGTGATATGGATGTTTTTAAGATGGAATTGAGGTGAGACTGAAGTGTTTTCAAATCTCGAAAAGTTAGGACTGCATATATGATGGTATAAAGTAAATATTAATAAAGAAAATAAGTAGATTTTTGTGAGATTTAATCTAACCATTATGGAATCTAGACTAACATGAAATGAAGTAGCTTTATAGGATATGAATTTCGGAAAAATTCAAGTAGTAGTGATGTTTCTAACTATGTGAAATTCGCGAAGAATTGAGGAAGAAAGACTATACACGATCGGGGCCCTCATGACACGATTGTGGCCTATTGACTTGTCTTCTGCCAAGATCGTGGTAAGGTCCCCCCACGATCGTAAGCCTAATTTTGGATTGATAATTTTTATTTTGTGTACACGTTGAACCAACTGAGAAAAAATCACTCTAAATTGGTGTATTTAGACTTGATTGACGCGTGAAATGAACCTAGTTTGATGCTTAATAAGTTGATAAAATGTTGGATATGTTTAGGTTGTCAATTAAGGGTATAATTAAGGAATGAATTAATGATATCAATGTATATGAAATCTGGAAGTTTAAAGTCATTACTGGAATAAAAATGTTCTTAAGAATGCTAATATGATTCAAAGGAGATGAATAATGTGAATTAAGTAAAAATGAATGAGAATTTGGATATTATGTGATCATAAAATGGTATAAAAGGATTGGTGAATGATTGATCGATCAAATTAGAATAATCAAGTATATTTGAGGTATAAACCTAAGTGCAAGCTATAATTATATAAGTGATAATGTTTAAATGATAAAGACATGTGATTAAGGATACATACCCAGGAATGTCATTGAGCATGCATTATACATAACACATATACATATGTGTATGATTGAATACTTACGTGATTAAGCAATTTAGTAATGTGTATAAATGTGTGTGTATTGTATGAATTAGTCACTCAAGTCGAATGCTAGCATCCAAACATTGCTAGTTTGTAAGGTAAATAGCTATCTGGAGCTTACTGTAAGTCAACTTAGATGTTTCTCACTAGGATTGATCTTATCTGCTTAAATTTCAATTATTGAACTGTTATTGATGTGAATGTAATAATTCTGGACATTGATAGTCCAAGGAGTTTGATAATTGAGATTTTATTAGAAGTGTTTCATAATTGAATGTGAATCTGAAGGAAATGTGTAATCAACAAATATGTTGACTGTCGGACTTATTTATGATGAATATGAAAAACGACTGTCTGAAATGAATGAAAGTTATTGAAAGTGCAATATGTGAAATCAGGCATTTCATCACATTGTTATACATGATCATATAAAGGAGTTATGACTAGAGTGGTCAGTGAAAAAGAGCTTAAAGCTCAGAAATGTGCATAAACAGCCACAGACTCAGTATATAATATGATTCTGGAATCCACAATAGATACGGAATAGTTATGAATGAGCCCGATATTCATAATGAATATAGGACAGTTAAAAAGACGCTCAGTCACAACAAAGGAATAATGAAAGTAGAGTCACACGTGCATTGCATATACAAATTGATATGTATTATATGAATGTTTGAAATGAATTATTTGAATTGTTCTAAATTTGAATTTTGAAATAGTGTACATAATTGTATTTGATGAAATATGATGTTATATGAAGTGATGTTCAATAAGTGATGATATGATTTTTCTGTTTGGAATGTGAACTGTCTTTGTGATTTGATATGAGTGAGATTTGATGTGAGTGAGCACATCGATAATGATTCACTTATTAAGTTCACAAAATTCATTAAAATTGTAAATGTTGATTTTTAAGTACGAGGGAGATATAATTCCTAAGGCAAACTAGTAGAAGTCCAGTTCTGTCGATTTTGGACTCAAAAATAGTTCAAAAGTCGGCCAGTTGATACTGAGAAGTTTAGATAAAATGTTTTTGTATAGTTCCTCTTTCATGTAGAATGTTGTAAGAGTAGTAAACTCTTATATGTTTTTGATATTGTATATGTGGATTCTATAGTGAAATGCTACAATATAAATTATGTTTTATAAATGAAATGGGAATGATTGATCTTTTGAATATTGTCTTATATGTATGATGCAATATGTGAACATGACTGCTCTAACATGCCACTTTCACAGGGTATGTTCCCGAATGTCCGATGGATGTTCGGACGTGTACCTCGTGGAGGTGGGGTGTTACAGGTTTTGGTATCAGAGCATAGTTTGGCATCCGTAGGGACAGATATAAGAACATTTAGACATGATATATAGTGAGAGACTCTGATAGTAATCATGATTATTGTTTATTATAGGTCATTCGGTATAGGTGATCAAGTCATAGAATCAGCTGAACTAGAGTCTGTCAGAGCCAATAGAGAGTCTCCAGTACCTCAATCTGACCGAATGCAGAAAATTCCTGAGAGGAGAGAAAGGAGATATGATAAACTTAGAAAGTAGGGGGTTGTAGACTTCTACGGAAATATAGTGCTGAGGCAGAAAGATGGTTAGAGAGAAGAGAAAGGATATTCGATCAGATGGACTGCGAGTCAGAAGAAAGGTTTGACTATATAGTTTCACTATTGCAAGGTTCAGCTTACTAGTGGTGGAAGACTGTTCTTGGCAATACCATAAAACCTTTTAGTTTAAAGTGGGAAAACTTTATGAAAGTCTTCAAGGAGAATTACATGCCAAAGATTTACCTAGATAGGAAGATGAAAGAGTTTTTGGATTATATGCCAAAGTCTCACTGTAGCTGAATACGAGATATGGCTCAATGAGTTAATGGGATATGCAACTGCATTGATTCAGAATGAGGAGGAAAAGAGTAGATGGTTTGATGATGGACTGAATATGGAGATCAGGACGAGGTTGACTATCATTAATTTGGGTAGTTTTACAGAACTATGAGTTACCTTGATCTGAATTGAACATTATTGAAAGATGGACAAGTAGAGTACAAACAAGAGTTCAGGATGAAGAGACTTAGTGAGTCTCAAGTTGATTCCGAAAAAAGATTCTGTAAATTCCAAAATAGATTGTTTCAGTCACATTCTGGATCGAGACAGTCAGGATTTAGATCGAGGGGCAGTTTTGTACAGACTGGTGTCAGTAGAGGTCTAGTATCTGCAGGGCTAACTCAATATATGCCTAACTGTGAACATTGTGGAAAGAAACATAGCGAAGAATGTTGGAAGTTATCGGGAGCTTGGCTTCATTGTGGCTCCTTTGAACACTTGATTAGAGACTTTACTATAATTTTCAAAGTTTAATCTGTAATAAGAGGAGGAACAGTGACTGAGACAATTGTCCAACAAAGTAGATCTAGTGGATTCGGACAAAGAGGCAGAGGTAGAGTTACAATAAGTTCAGCTGGTCCTACTGTTAGGACTAAGATGTAGAGTAATCAATGGCGGTCTCAGGCCAAAATTTATGCAATCACCAGATAGGATGCTCAGAACTCCCTAGATGTTGTTGCAGGTATGTTAAATGTCTTTAATTTTGAAGTATTTGCATTGCTAGATCCAGGTTCTACACATTCATTTATCACACCGTATCTGGCATCTAAACTACATTGTGAGAGAGAAATTTTGAATTGTGGTTTTAGAAGTGAGCACACCAATAGGTAGTACTATAGTGACTAGAGAAATGTGTAAACGATGCATGATTCGAGTTGATCAGATAGGGTTAGAAGCTAATCTAATTGTATTGCAGTTAAATAAGATAAATCTTATCTTAGTTATGGATTGGCTCACTGCATATAGGGCTGTGATGAACTGCTACACTAAAGAGGTGATTCTAGAATCTCCTAATCAGTTAAGAGTGATATTTCGAGGTGTTAGTCAAGTAGTGCCAACTAGATTTATATCATCAATGAGTGCTTTGAAATTGATTCGAGGTGGATGTAAGGCTTATCTGGCCCAAGTAATTGATACCCAAACTGAGTAGACAGTATAGGATATTCCTGTTATTAGGGATTCCCTGGATGTGTTTCCTCTTGAATTATCTAGTTTACCCCTAAATAGGGAGACAGAGCTTACTATCGACCTTGTTCCAGATACTGCTCCTATATCAATTCCTCCATATAGGATAGCACCTGTAGTATAAGAGTTATTATATAAGGGTTTTATCAAACCAAGTATGTCACCTTAGGGAGCAATACTTTTATTTATGAAGGAGAAAGATGGGACTTTGAGTTTATGTATTGATTATAGGCATTTGAATTAGGTGACAGTGAAAAATAAGTATCGTTACTAAGGATTGATGATTTATTTGATCAATTACAGGGAGCTCGGGTTTTCACTAAATTAGATCTGAGATTAGGATACTATCAGTTGAAGATATCAAAAGCTGATGTGCAGAAGAGTGCATTCAAGACTAGATATGGTCACTTTGACATTATGGTGATGTCTTTTAGGTTCATAAATGCTCCAGCTACTTTTATGGCATTGATGAATAAGGTATTTCAACCTTATTTAAATCATTTTGTTATTGTATTTATAGATGATATTTTGGCGTATTCAAAAAGTAAAGAGGAACATTCAAAACATTTGAGGTTAATCCTATAGATAATAAGAGAGAAGCAATTGTATGCCAAGTTTAATAAGTGTGAATTTTGGTTTGATCAAGTAGTATTCTTGGGTCTTATAGTATCTAGATAGGGTATATAGGTAGACTCAAAGAAAGTAGAAACAGTGATGCAGTGGGAAGCTTCGAGAAATGCGTATGAGATTTAAAGTTTCTTAGATTAGCTAGATACTACCGGAGGATTGTTAAGGGATTTTCATTGATCTCAGCCTCTTTGACAAAGCTTCTAAAGAAGAATGTATCATTCAGATGGACTGATGAATGCTAAAGGAGTTTTGAGGAACTAAAGCATCGATTAACTGTAGCACTAGTGTTAGATATTCCATCTAGATCTGGAGGTTATATTGTGTATAGTGATGCTTCACACCAGGGATTATGATGTGTACTGATACAGTATGGTAGAGTGATTGCATATGTATCGAGACAGTTAAGGTCTCACGAATTCAATTATCTAATTCATGATTTGGAGCTTGTTACAGTGATATTTTCTTTAAAAATTTGGAGATATTATTTATACGGTGAGACATTTCCAATATATACAAATCATAAAAGTTTGAGATATTTTTTGAGTCAGCAGGAACTGAATATGAGACAACGAAGATGGATTAAACTACTAAAGGATTATGACTGCACAATTGAGTATCATCTTGGTAAAGTTAATGTGGTGGCTGATGCCTTAAACAGTAAACCCAATAGTAGTGTGGCTCAAGTACAGTTATTGAGGTTACCAAGCTTAGTATAACTGAGAGCATTGAATGTTGAGCTGAATTTAGAGCATGATGAAGTATTGATAGCTACGATAAAGCTTAGATCAATGTTACATGAAAGGATCAGAAAAGCCCAAAGTAAGGATCCATAATTAGTGAAGCTTATTGAGAAGTTGAAATAGAATCTAAATTTTGAGTTTGAACTGAGAAATGATATATTGTGGTTGAAGTAAAGATTATGTGTACCTAATGTGGATGATTTAAAGAAAGAGATTTTTGAGGAAGCATATATAGCAACTTATTCTATGCATCTTGGTTGCTTCTTTATAAAGAAGCGAGTGGCAGAATATGTGGCTAATTGTTTAACATGCTAACAGATTAAAGCAGAGCATCAGGCTCCAGTTGGGAAATTAAGGTCATTACCTATTCTGGAGTGGAAATAGGAAAGGATGACTATGGATTTCATTAAAGGCTTATCGAGGACTTCGAGGCAATATGATGCCATATGGGTCGTCGTTGATAGATTAACAAAGTCATCCTATTTCTTACCTACAAGAGAGAATAATACACTGGATCAGTTAGCTCGGAGGTATGTGAATGAAGTAGTGAGGTTACATGAGGTCCTAGTGTTTATTTTATTTAATCGAGATCCTAGATTTACCTCGAGGTTTTAGGGTAATTTACAGACAACATTCGGTATGAAGTTGAACTTCAGTACAGAATTTCATACTCAGATAGACAAACAGAGTGAGAGAATAATTAAGATTGTTGAGGATATGCTCACAGCTTGTGTTTTGGAATTCCAATGAGCATGGGATTAATATATATCTCTGATTGAATTTGCATAAAATAATTATTATCACAGTAATATCGGTATGACACCATATAAGGCTTTATATGATAGAAAGTGTCGATCACCCTTGTATTAGGATGAAGTGGGTCCAAGGATTATTAAAGGCTCGGAACTAATTCAAGATGATGTTGATGAGGTGAAATTGATCCATAGAAGAATTAAAGCAGCACAAGATAGACAGATAAGTTATGTGGATCAATACTACAGAGATATGGGGTATCGAGTCAAAGATAAAGTGTTTCTGAGAGTATCACTTTGGCAAGGGGTGCTGGGGTTCGATAAAAAGGTAAGCTAAGCCTTAGATACATTGGTCCATATGAGATTACAAGGAGAGTTGGACCATTGACTTATAAGTTAGCCTTACCAATTGTGATGTCTCAAATTCATAATGTGTTTCATGTTAGTATGCTCAGAAGATATCAGTCTGATCCAACATATGTGTTGCCAGCGTAGGGAGCTGAAATTGTAAGTAATTTGGGTTATGTTAAGGAACCGGTAAAGATAGTAGGATATCAAATGAAATAATTAAGAAATCGAGTGATCCCATTGGTGAAAGTCCTTTTGGAGGAATCATTCGAGTGAAGAAGCTACATGGGAAACGGAGGAGGACATGAGGAGACAATATCCCTACCTATTTGATCAATCAAGTAAGAATTTTGAGGACGAAATTTCTTAAGGGGGAGAATTATAATATATCGTTTTCTATACTAAGGGTTAGGATCCTAGACAACTATACATCAAAAATAGAATTAAGAAATTGGGAGCTGTATTGCATTCATATGTATATTTATGCATATACACACATGAATTTTTTATTTTTGTACACGTTACAAAAATTGTTTATGCACTTAATTGACATATTCCGAGGTATAAAAGATTTAAAATGGTTATGATGTGTATTGCGAATTTTTATGTCTTGAATATTGATCTGATGGTTTTAATTATTAATTTAGGAATTATTTGTTAAAATTGGGAGAATTATAAAATCATGTGTATTTTTGGATTAGAAAAAATCCCAAGTAGTAGGACAAATTGATTCGTGGTAGTAGAAATAAGTGACACATAGCAAAAGAAAAAATTGACAAGTGAGATTAGGATTTATTAATAAGTGGCATAGAAAATTGAGTGACAAATGGCTTAGAGATTGAGAGACAAATGGACTAGTTATTAAAAGACAAGTGGAACCACAAGAAAATGATATGTGGCAAGTGACAAGTGTCATAACACTTGCCACTCACCACCCACCAAACTCTTACTTGAAAGACCATTTCTTTGTCTTTCACTTCTACTTTTATTACATGCTTTATTCTTCTTCATTTTCTTCCCTTCATTCATTTTCTTCATTGTCAAAAAAATTTTGCTATCTTTTCTTGTTGATGAAAACCTAGCCTATTCTACCTTGAATGTTTGATGATCGTGTAAGATTGGAAGCTAAGGTTATTTCATGGTTTAAAGAAGCTTGTAGTTAAACAAGTAAGTAACATCGTGTTTTTCATAGCTTGTTTAAATGAAACGTTTATAATGATAATTTAGAGATAGATTAAAGGTGTTAATGGAGTTGAAAGTGTGTTGTACTTTGATGAATGTATGGATTCATTTTATGTTCTGTTTTTAGTATAAATGATGAACTATAGGTTATGAGTTGTGTTATGGATTTTTTGAGATGGAATTGAGAATGAAGTGATTTGTGTTATGAGTTGTTGAAGTGTTTTCAAATATGGAAAAGTTAGGACTGCATGTATGATGGTATAAAGTGAATGGTAATGGAGAAAATAAGTAGATTTTTATGGGATTTAATGTAATTAATATGGAAGCTAGACTAGTATGAAATGAAGTAGCTTTATAGGACATAAATTCTAGAAAAATTCAAGTAGTAGTCATATCTCTAACTATGTGAAATTCGTGGAGAATTGAGGACGAAATACTTTGTATGATTTCTTGTGTTAATAACACATTCACCAAATATAATTTGTGGTTCCTAAACCTATTCACCTCACAATTACAAGAATGTCCACTCGAATTCTAAATACCACTTATATAGTTGAAAACTTTACAGCAACACAATGTCTACACTCTCAATACCCTTTTCTAACTCTTATGCTTGAGTCTTCGCTATGGATGTAACTCCGATATTCACTTTTGACTCACTGTTCATTCATTTCAGAGTTGTTCCTTCATTGCTCATAAATTGAATTATTCGACTTACTGACCCTATCTCAATGATTTCTTGGTACTAACCTCGACATTACTTATAAATTCTTGTCAATCAATTATTTCCCATGATTACTAGTCAATCATTCTTTGTACCTCAAGAGAAA
>JANZXR010061101.1:0-12231 GCA_027575705.1 Erythroxylum echinodendron | reverse complement strand
TAGGAGAGCCCTCGGGGTATGCACTACAACCCTTCGATATTGTCCGCTTTGGCGTGGTGGGCCACCTCACGGTTTTGTTCCTCCAGGAGAGCCCTCAGGGTATGCACTGGAGAACGCGTCTACAAGGGAGAGGTAACCACACCCTTATAAGGAGTGCTTCGTTCACCTCTCCAACCGGTATGGAATTGGCTCATTGGTAAGAGGCGTCCACATAAAGTGGAACAAAACCTTGAGGTCATGGGTTCGAGCCGTGGACTCACCCATGACCAAAGAGGACAATACCTTGGTGTGATGGGCGGCAGGGGTCCGAGGCCCTGTACAGTAGAGCGCGAGGCCCGAGAGGCCGAGGCTCTACAACGGAAGTATTAGAAAAAGAAAATGTTTGCCCTAAGAAACAAGTAGACAATATGAAGAAAAAAGTATCTATTGATAGATTTTAGGAAATTAGCCAGTTTAAAAAAGGGATTAATTCTCTCTCAGTAGACTTATCAACCTTTACTGAAAGTATGAAGAAATGAATGACATGATTAGAAATTATAGAAACACTAATGATAAGAGTGGTTTAGGGTTTACTAAAAGCAATACTCGTTACAAAAACAATTTTGTTCCTTATAAAAAGAAATTTCACCAGTCTTCTTTTTATCATTTTATAAATAATTATAAGACTAAACCTAAAGGACCCAAGAAAATATGGGTACCTAAAAAGAATATAATATCTACTATAGTTTTCTTTCTTTGGAAAAAGCAGCCAGCACCAATGGTTTTTGGACAGTGGATGCTCGCGACACATGACGGGAAGAAGGTTTATGTTCCTAGACCTTCAAAATAAGAAGGGAGGATCAGTAACTTTTGGAGACAACCAGCAGGGCGAAATAGTTGGAATTGGAAAAATTGGTAAAGATTCCTTTGCATCTATTGATAATATTCTGTTAGTTAAAGGTTTAAAACATAGTTTGATTAGCGTAAGCCAATTATGTGACTCTGGTTTTGAAGTATCTTTTAATCAAAACTCTTGTGTAGTAAAAAACAAGGACGGTTCCATATTCTTTTCTGCTAAAAGATGAAACAATCTTTATAAGATTAATTTAGAAGATTTGTAAAGTCAAAATATTTCTTGTTTTATATCAACAGATGAAGAAAAACTGATTTGGCATAAAAAGCTAGGTCATGTTAGTTTTAAACATATTTCCAAGTTGATCAAACATGACTTGGTAAGAAGTTTACCAAAAATAAGTTTTAATAAGGATTTCTTTTGGGAGAGTTGTCATAAAGGAAAACAGGTTAAAATGTCTTTTTCTTCTAAAAATATTGTAACTTTGTCTACACCTCTAGAGTTGTTACATATAAATTTATTTGGTCCAACTAGGATATTAAGTCTTGGGAGAAAGAAGTATGGTCTCGTAATTGTTGATGACTTCACTAGATTTTGTTGGATATTATTTTTTTCACATAAGGATGAATCTTTTAAATGTTTTAAAGTTCTTTCCAAAAAGATACAAAATGAAAAAAGGAATTTCTATTGCTGGAATTAGAACTGATCATGGTAGAGAATTCGAAAATGAAAATTTTGAAATATTTTGTGAAGAGAATAGAATTTTTTGTAATTTCTCTGCTTCTAGAACTCTACAATAGAATGGAGTTGTAGAAAGAAAGAACAGGATGATTCAGGAAATGGCAAGAACCATACTTTGTGAAATGAATCTTCCTAAGTATTTCTGGCCAGAAGCTGTAAATACAGCTTGTTATATTCAAAATAGAATACTTTTGCGACCATGGTTGAATAAAACTCCATATGAGTTATGGAATGGAAGGAAGCCTAATATATCTTACTTTCATCCATTTGGTTGCAAGTGTACTATATTGAATATAAAAGAAACTTTGGATAAATTTGATTCTAAGGTCTATTCTGGAATTTTTCTAGGATATTTATTATCTTCTAAAGCTTATAGGGTTTATAATCTTATTTCTAAATCTGTTGAAGAATCTATTCATTTCAAGTTTGATGATGGTTCTCAACCATTTAGAAGTAATGATACTAATAATGAAACCCTATCAGTATCCTTGGCTGATAATGAAGATGTGTCACCATCAGATGTTCCTCTAGATAAAGTAGAAGATGTTCCTGAAAATTTTAGTCTGAAAAAGGATTGGAAATATAAATGTTCTCACCTAAAAAATCTGATTATAGGAGAAACTTCAAACGGTGTAAGAACTAGGTCTAAATTTAGAAGAGAAGCAAATGTAGCTTTTATTTATGAAATAAGGCCTAAGAAAATTGATGAAACTCTTTAGGATGAAGCTTGGATTTTAGCTATGTAAGAAGAGCTAAACCAATTTACTAGGTGTAAAGTTTGGTCTTTAGTTCCCAGACCCTCCAAAAAGTCTATTATAGGAACCAGATGGGTTTTTAAGAATAAACTAGACGAGTCAGGTAGAGTAAGCCGTAACAAAGCTAGATTAGTAGCTCAAGGCTATAATCAACAAAAAGGAATAGACTATAATGAAACTTATTCTTCTGTAGTTAAATTAGAAGCTATTAGGATTTTGCTTGCATATGTAGTACCTTTTTGAATGGTTTTATAGATGAAGAGGTTTATGTAAGAAACCAGATTATGTCTATAGACTTCATAAAGATTTATATGGCATGAAACAAGCTCCTCTAGCTTGTTATAATCGTCTAAGTTCCTTTTTGATTAAAAATGGTTTTATTGAAGGACATATAGATAAGGCTTTATTTAGAAAATGTATTGAGAGTGATTTCATCATAGTGATGATATTATCTTTGGTGTAATGTCTAAAAAGCTATGTTCTAATTTTGAAAAAATGATGAAAAGTGAATTTGAAATGAGCATAATAGGAGAATTAAAATTCTTTCTTAGTGTATAAATTAAGCAAACCAAAGAAAAGATTTTTATTCATCAACAGAAGTACATCAAAGAACTGTTGGTTAAATATGGAATGGAAAAAGTGAAACTTATGTCAACTCCTATGCATCCTTCAAACGTTTTATCTAAGGATGAAGAAGATAAGAAGGTTAATCAAACCTTTTTTAGAGGAATTATTGGTTCTTTACTTTATCTTACAACAAGCAGAACTGATATTCTATTTAGTGTTTGTTTATGTCCCAGATTTCAAGCAGATCCTAGAGAATCTCACTATATTGCCGTTAAAAGAATTTTGAGATATCTATCAGATTCTACTAATCTTTGCTTAATGTATAAGAAAGGTAAAGATTTCAGGTTAACTGGCTACTGTGATGCTGATTACACTGGAGACAGGATTGATAGGAAGAGTACAAATGGAGGTTGTCACTTTCTTGGCCATAATCTAGTTTCTTGCTTTAGTAAGAGACAAAGTTCAATTGCTCTATCTACTGCAAAATTCGAATATATGTCAACTACAAACTGTTGCTCACAGACGTTTTAGATCAAGTATCAGTTAGAAGATTTTTCAATACAAGAAGAACAAATCCCAATTTTCTGTGACAACACAAGTGCTATCAGCCTATTAAAGAATCCAATACAACACTCAAGGGTAAAGCATATCGAAGTTAGGCATCATTTCCTACAAGACTATGTACAGAGGGGAATCATTAGTCTATAATTTGTTGAGAGAAATCACCAATGGGCAGATATCTTCACTAAGCTTTTAAATGAAGAAAGATTCAAAGAAATCAGACAAAACTTGAATATGGTAGTGTTGAGTGACCAATCGTCTGACACGTCATGACCTAGGTGACTTTCGTAGAAGGAAGATAAAAAATCATAATTTTTCAAGAGCACAGTAACTGTAAGTTATAGATGGTAATTATTGAGAAGATAGTAAAGGGAAATCTTCTCATAAGGTTCAAAACATCACCTACCCTAGAATACTCTTGAAATCCTCTGAAATCAACTTTTGCAGAGTTCTCAACAAAACATTTCATTACTCTCAAGTTCTTTTGGTTTACATTCTCATCCTCAGATACTAACCTCATTACTTTGAGAAGTTTCTACTGCCTACAGATCACAATGGAGCAAGCTATGACTTATGGAAGACCTGTTGATTTCGACTCCTTAAAGAAGAACCAGATGGATATTGAACTAGAAATTGATGCAGTGGGATGAAAAGCTTTTTGCAGGTTCATGAAATAGTCTATCAGAATGAAGTATATAAGTTTTGGAATAATGCAAAAGTAGTAGACAATACTGTAGTATCAACGGTGGATAGATTGTTGGTTATTATGACACTAGAGTTAATCGAGAAGGTCAGTGGATGTTTATATGTTGGAGCGGAGGTGTCTCATAACATAAGAAGGATGACTGAAAACTATGTACAGAAAGCACATATCAATCGATAACTTTATGGAAGTAGTGACCTAAAGGACAAGAAGGCGTCAAATCTTATTCCAAAGGTTAGGGTTCTACATGCACTACTTTTTCATTATATTCTACCAAGAACAGGCTCGAAGAACTCTGTGATGATGATAGATGAACAATGCCTGTTCCATCTACTCATTCATCAGTTTATAAATCTTCCACACTTGATTTTAAAGTATATGGTGAAGACTAAGAGAGATTCTAATGTCTTACCATATGGCATGTTGCTAACAAAAATCTTTAGAGATTTTGGAATTCTTCTTGATAGAGGAAATAGAATGAAGACGAATATAAAAATCATCATTAATGCTTCAATTATCTGTAGAATGGGTTTGAAGTCTCAAGAAAAGGAGGATACAGCTTTTATGGAAAAAGAAAGGATTGAGGGGGAGCATATTATAAGACGCAGCATGAGTGAAAATGTTACACCCACAAGGATGAAGAAACCTCAATCCACATGAAGAATGTCTATAGAAGAAAAGAAGAATAAATCGTCAGAGGTATTAATTAAAGCTAATATGATTTCAAAAAGAGAAGAAAGCCAAGTGAAACTATCTGAAAAATAAGTGTCATTGAAAAGAAAGGGGGAGACATTTGATTCCGAGAAAGTCAAAAAATCATGAAAATCACCAAGGTTATTAACTTTGCATCAACAAGGACAGAAGAGAGGGAAAGGATTGACTGTTGGTGAAGATTCTAAAAAGATAGAGAAAGCACCACAGGCTACTAGATATTTGGTCTCAATTTTGTAAGAATAGCCTGCAAAGTAGACTAAAGAAACAGAAATTAAGAGGAAGTTGGTGTTTTAAAGGAAGAAACCTCAACCAAAACCCCCTCCTAGACTGGTAGAAGAAAATAAGAAGTTGAAGACCAGTCAGAAAAAGATTACTTCAACTGGTGTTCAATAAAAGGAAGATTCAGTCGAACACAGATTAGCATATCATAGTCCTTCTCAACCTATCAGAAAAGAGGACTTGAGAATGAAAGTGATTGAAGAAATGGTACCTGTTAGAAGAAGAAGCTCGATTATTATAAGAGAACCTGTAAAAAGGTTAGTCAAGGTACAAGTTGAACCAATACTGATCAATAATCGATCAATACATCTTATAAATCATGAAGAAAGAAGATTATATATTAAGAAGATTATATGGTATTTTGAAAGATGAAAAGTCAAAACCATATCCATTGAAGATGACTAAGGATCGATATACTATTTACCCAGTCACAAATAAAACATTGATCAAAATTGTACCAAACATATAACCAAGAGCTTCAAATATTGTACGTAATGAAGATAAAGGGAAGCAGAAGATGTACCCTGAAGGAATTACAAATGATCTTACCGAAGATCAGATACAAGCAGCTGTGAGAAACATAGATAAGGCATGCAATGTAGATCAATTAAGAGGAATCTATGTTTCACATCACACTTCAAAACCATTAGGAAGTCATTGTGGACGCTTCACCATAGATGCAACCTTTCAGGTAGTTGGAAGAGTGACTAAAGGATAGTACAAAACTATCAGGTTTGAAGGTATTAGTTTCAACTTAGAGACTTTTGCGTATCTAATCATACACTTTAGAACTTTGAGTGCTATATCTTCAATTAAAGATGTCCTTCACCTTCTTGGAAAACTAATTCCAAAATTACCTAGACCTGATGACCTTGATCTCCCTAAAGGAAAACTATTTTTCAAACCTCCTGTTATCAAAATCATTGAATTAGATGTCTTACCTTCAGAAATACTTATTGCAACAAACTTTTATGCATCAAGTACACCTCAACAAGTTCCTACTATTGGTGTGGAAGAAGTTAGTCACTCTCAGTAGTGGAGTTAGGAAGCCTTAGTCATGGAGATTGAAGAAATACATACTAAGGTTGATGATCTGATTAACCCAGTTGGTGATCTACATAAGGAAGTAGCCTCTCTATGAGTTTCAATAGAAGAATACCTCAAGTTGATGAGATCTGATATGCAACGCATGTTTTCTGAAATCATGAAACATCTGCAATAAACTTTTTGATTAATAACAAATAGGAGGAGAAGAGCAGAAGAAGGAAGAAAAGAGCAGAAGAAAGAAGACAAGAGCAGAAGTAGAAAGAAAAAAGCATATGGAGAGAACAGAGACAAGAAAAGAAGATAGTAACAACTACAAACGACTACAGTTTTCATATGTGTATTTTATATATGCATTTGTATATTGTTTGTTGTCTTCTTATCCATTATCTGAATAATACTCATTCATTCACCTTTATCTTTCTAAAATTATGATTATTTGTTATCATCAAAAAGGGGGAGATTGTTAAGTCAAAAGGACTTCACGATTATTAATTTTGGTGAGAATCAAATAATAATAATATTAGAAATAAATGAACTATTTTGATAAGAATGTTAAGTGTGCAGAAGAACACAGAAGAAGTCAAAACAAAGAAGAAATGCAAAACACAGAAGAAATGCAAAACACAGAAGAAGTGAAAACACAGAAGAAGCGTAAAACACAGAAGAAGTAAAACACAGAAGAAGTGGAAAACACAGAAGAAGTGAAAGCACAGAAGAAGAAGAAAACACAGAAGAAATCAGAACACAGAAGAAGGGAAAAACACAAAAGAAGTGGAAAACACAGAAGAAGTGAAAGCACAGAAGAAGAAGAAAACATAGAAGAAGTTAAAACACAAAAGAAAAGCAAAACAAAGAAGAAGTGCAAAACACAGAAGAAGTGAAAACACAAAAGAAGCACAAAACACAGAAGAAGCAGAAAACATAGAAAATGAATAAAACACAGAAGAAGCCGAAAACAGAGAAGAAGCGCAAAACACATATTAAGCAGAAAACAAAGAAGAAGTGGAAAACACAGAAGAAGCGCAAAACACAGAAGAATAGGAAAACACCGATGATACAAAGATGAAGATATGCTAGCACGTCAGATACTTCGTTAGTTGGAGTTAGTTACAGAACACAACTGAATAGCTGGTTCTACAAGAATCTAAAAGCAGTTATCAAGAAGCAGCTGGAGACTAAGGCTATATATACTAGTCGTAGTCGAAGATTGAACAACTTTGAACCTTTAATCTTTTGATCTTTCAAGTGTTTACTTACAAAGAAAAATTTTGTATTCAAAAGTGAGATACTAGAGAGCAAATCCTACTGTAACAAAAAGCTCACAATATCTTCCTAGTGAGAGAAAGAAAAGGCTAAGAGCTTAGAAAGGCTAAGATAGAGAAAAGAATACTTTGTGTAAGAAACCTGAAGAGGCTCTGGAAGGGAAGAAAGAATACTTGTAAATTTGTCAAAGTATAGTGAAAACTTCGATGAACTCTGAGGACTAGACATAGCCCAATTTTTGGGGTGAACCAGTATAAAAATCGCAGCGTCTATTTTCTAACCTTTCACTTTATTCTATTTTGTTTTTAAACAAGTATATAGATGTTATTTGCGATTTAACTACGTAACTATTTTTGTATAGCTTTTGTGGTATTCTTTTAACAAGTTGAAAAGTTCTTAACAAGATATATTAAAGATTTTATATTCACGAAAAGAATACACAATTCAACCCCCTTTCTTGTGTATCTCGTATATTGTACGTAATTTCTATATTAACGTGTGATTTACTTCATTTATTTGTTCTACAAGTGCGTGCCATGAAAATTTGTTAATTATTTTATCAAAATACCATCCCAAGATTGCGCATGTGATTCTACTACCAACTATATTTAGCATAGGGTTAACAATTTTAGTGTCAATTGCTCCCTAGAAACATACATTACAAGCAACTTAGAGAGCATAACTTCTTAGTCAATCATTGAAGGACCAAATATAGAGTCACAAATTCTGAAACCTTTTGGTTTGCAGTTGACAGGAGACAATAAGTAGTCAAGGAAGGAGGTACAACAAAGTTGATATTTAGCCATGAAAAAAATAACAGTTAAATGTGTAGAAAAATGTCACCTATAATTTTTAGCTATGTTTCTATTTTGTCACATAAAATGTTGCCAAATCCTGTTAGCTGAAAACTATAGCTGAGGTTTTCAGGAATTGCTGTCAATAGTTTTTAGCTACGCTTTTCTTTGTAGCTAAATATTATTAGCTACGTTTTCATAATCATTGAAAACTATAGTTACGATTCTAAAAATGTAGCCAAAACTTTTTAGCTATACATTTCTAAAAATGTAGCTAAATGTTTTTAGCTGCATTTTATAAAACGTAGTCAAATATTTTTAGTTACATTTTAACCAAATGTTATAAAATGTTGCAATCAAATTATTTATTACATTTTAATCCATATTATTGAACATTATATACATATATAATGTATTGATATATTTTTATTGTAAATTTATTATACAAATAAATTGTATAAAATATTATTAATTCAAAATATAAGGCATTGTATATAAAAAGTAATATAATTCAATCGTATATAAGATTTTATTTACAACTTTAACAATTCTTATAAACAAAATAGTAAATAAAGAGACCAATTTACAAATTATAAATGCTCAGATTACAAAAAAAAATGAAAGCATAACTCAAATGGCTACCTACTATTATTCATGGCAATGAAATTATAATAATCCTAAATGCTTATTTAAAATACACTAAAAATGGTGTGAGTATTGAAACAATAAAAAGCGAACATCACATAACTTTACTATTCACGACATAATCACTCATCAGTTGTATCTTGGTTAATTATATAATCTGAGAAAAATTATTAAATTTGAATTATAATACAAACAGGAATTGAAAGAAAAAAGTATAGGAAATAAAATTTATACCCTTCACTTTCCTCTTCATTTATATCATAATCAGGGCTAAGTAATCTTCTGAATAACATATCATGTTTTGCTAATTTTGCACGAGTTTCTTATAGTGCAACCTTAAGCCCCTTATATTTTTGCTTAAAGTTGTTGAATGACTGTTTTATATGTTGAGGTTGAAACATTTATCTTAGTGCTATAGCCAAGACCTTTAACATAACTAGAACGAGTACCAAGTACGGTATCACAAATGTCTTTTACACTTTGCTCACTTTCCTCAGGCATAGATTTTTCTAATAATTCTTACATCTTATTTTAAAATTTAAAAAATAAAACCAATATTCAATCCAAATACTATTACTTACTACTACATTAAAAAATGAACTAAAATATTAAACAAATTTTTATACTTACATAGTTGTTTTCTGCTTCTTTTGATACCCACCATTTACCTCCCTTATAGTGAGTGATGTTATATAATGTGATCATATCTCACAATCTTTTCCATATAGTTTCTTCTCACTCTATTTTATAAAAGAAAAATACAAGGCATAATAAATAATATAGTGTTTATTGACATAACTATAACTTACAAACAAAGATCTTGCATATTCATTTTAGGACAAATACAAATGATTTTGACCTTTGATTATAAGGTGTTTTCATTTTTTCTCTACTTACCTTTTCGTTCTCACAATTTTCCAAAATAAGGATAAAAGATTAGTTAGTTGTTAAATTATCTAACAAGATTAATGGAAGCAAACATAAAGGCAAAGAAAACAAACTTGAATTTTTAGGTAAGCCCAATAATCACACAAACTATTCCAATTTTCTTGAGACATTCATTTGGAAACATGTCTTTGTGCCTCTGCATCAAAAGGAAAAGAATTATAATATTAATGCAATTTGGAACGGTGATCTTTTGTCTTTTGTTTCAATAATAAAGTAACGCAGTTTAAAACATTTGGGTTCATAATATCCATAATATTCAATTTCAACTATGGAAAGTAAATAAAAGTGTAATTAATCTTAAAATCATTGAAAAAGTATTGCATATAGCTAAATATAAACACAACTTTATCCAAACCATTTTCAAGCAAGTTGTCTTCCTTCAAGTCCTTACTATGTTTCAGACATAGTACTTCTATCCTTGTGATAATCTCTAACTCACTTGACAATGTTGTATAATGGACCTTATCTACAGGACAACCTTGCTGAGTATCAATTTTTGTTGATATCTTGTTATCCATTGGAACATTCATTTATTCCAATTCATAACCTCTTATTTTACATTTACATATTTTTTCTAATACTAGTATTGGAAGTTGAAAACAAATCAATAATGATACGAAAATATTAAAATATATAAATATATATTTAAGCGTAACTGTAATTGTAGGCATTAAAGATTAACAAACCTATACTAATTGCTTCATTGTTGTTCGAGGCAAAATGTTATGCGTGATTAATTTCATTGGTCTCTAAGGTTGAATGCTGTTATTGGCTAGGAATTAAATTGATGGCTCTAACTGATTGATCTAATTAAAGTTCCATAGCTTCCACCTTTTTCCTTGTGTTTCTATTGGGTGCCATTGTATTGGATATTTGTAAATAAAAACATAATTTTTAGTAACATTACAGTACATCCAGTAATCATTATCAACATACATTCAATCATTAACATTAATCACATTAACATAAATCATCAACATTACACACATTAACAACATAAATGTTAACAAGATTATGTTTGAGATAATACAAAGAGCACTTTTATGATACATCAAATCATCATTATCAAAATACATTCAATCATTAACATAAGTCAATCGTCAACATTACACACATTAATAACAAAAATGTTACCAACATTACGTTTGAGAAAATATAAAGAGCACTTTATTCATAATACCTTCAATCATTATGATCAAGATCTCAAAATTCATCATCATTAATTGCATTATGATTCGAATCTTTAACGCTATTATATTTGGCCAAAGTATCATGATTATCATATAATTCATCATCAATATAGTCTTTATCTCTTTCTACAACAAGATTGACTTGTACTTCATTTGTTAATAGTATATTGCGATCAACATCTCTCCTATGGAATGATGATATATCCAAATCTTCTATTTTGAGGCTAAATTATTCAGCTCCAATGCAATCTCTTAATATTCTTTATCATCATCTTCATTCATTGGAGCATTTTTCCTTTCATACGGAAAAAAAAGATTTCAGTGTTGAAAATTTTGAAAAACATTCCAATTGTTTCCCAATACAATGTCATTGAGGTAGAATACTTGCTTCACTTAACTTGCAAGCACAAATGGTTCATTATCATACCATATGTTACTAATATTAATGCTAGTAATATTGCCATTCTCTTTTATGCTAATCCCTTTATCAATAAGATTAAACTATTTGCACTTAAATATAGCAACCGTTTTATTCTTGATGTATTATAAGAACATTATTTCTGAGATGACACTGTAGAAGTCAATAAATCATTTTTATGTTGTCCTCAATAACAACCCACAATTTTGTCTTCTAAGTCTACTGTTATGACCATTTATGTGAAATTTAACTCCATTAACAATGCAACTTGTATATTTTTCCCATACATATAAGGCCAACATGCCAAAGCATATAATGTTGTCGTCGCCTCTGGCAATTTATGGTTATATAATCATATCATCTATAAAAAATATAATTTAAAATTAATCTCACATTCAATTTTCATTTGTTCATACTATTACATGAATAACTTACTCGAGCCCTAATGTAACATCCCCTCACCAATGGGAAGGGTAAAATAGTCATTTGGAATAGGTTATAAGTGTTTAAAATTGTTTTGATATGTTCATGCATACATATGTTAGGGAATAGTGAATTTTGCACATGTAAATGACTGCACATGCATTCATGACATTTCTCGGTATAATTATGAGTTATGAAAAATATGAATTGTGTGTATAAAAATTGTGTTGGAGAGGGTCATTTTAGTTTTCTGATTTTTAGTGAATTTTAGAATTTTTTTGGAAAATTTTCGGGGTCATTTTTGGACTAGGAAAAATGCCAAGTGGCAGAATAAGGGATTACCGGTAGTGG
>JANZXR010061070.1:0-12235 GCA_027575705.1 Erythroxylum echinodendron | reverse complement strand
CATATGGATGATCTATCAAATGTCAATGATTAATCTCATCATAGCAATGGTGCAAATATCCTTATACTTGAGGTACTCAGGAATATCTTGGATAGTAATCCTGTGCTTTGACATCATTCCTTGTTACCTTATGATGAGGTTACTCTTAGGGTGGTGATTAGGTAGAACTATTGGTATTCAAAGGTAATTGGGTAGCCAATAAAGGATTCACCACTCATGTTCCTCAATCTTATTGATTACTGTACCTGTTGTTTTTGCTTCTCTTGATGGTTGATGATACCCATAACCTATTATCGGGTCATTACTTAAGAGTCTCTAGTTAGAGCAGTTATGTGTCATAAAGAGAGTCTTCAATGACACACAGAGTAATGAGATCTCAGGATAAAAAGTAACATCACTTAGATTAGATGTGACGTAGTGAGCCTAGTGGGAGTTGACATATAGCCCGTACTCTGAACTAAGTGGGGTATAGTCTGGTGAAAGGATGAATTGCACAGTAATTGTCTATGGAAAGGTTTGTAAGTAGGAGAATTAACTATTGAAGAGTTCATGTGTTAATCCACTTATATTTTGGTAAATTAGTATCATGAAGCCTTTCATAATTTTCTTAAATTAATAGATAATTTAAGTGTCATGAAACCATCCATGATTTGCTCAGATTAAGAGTTAATTCAGGTGCCCAAAATAATTAGGAACCTAAGGATCACACGTATAAAAGATCGGATGAAAAACAAAATATGTATGGCTGGTTTTAATTAGGCTATGATCATGGATCATATCATGATCGAAGGCGAGGCTGTCAATTAAGTAGGCCACGATCGTGGCTTGTAGGCCACGGTCATGACCAAAGGCTCGACAGATGTACATAAGTGAGTTCTTTACTTATATACAAGAGGTCTAACAAGTTCATATACACTCAAGTGAGAGGATAAGGGGTCTAGAAGTGTAGTATCCTATCTTTCAAATTATTGAGAGAATTAAAATGTTAGACTAAAGAGTCATACAAGTGGCAACATATAGAATGAATTTGATATATTTATGGTATGATTTTTATAATTGTGTTTAAATATAAAATATTAGCATACACATATAAATTGTGAATTAGATAAATTGCACTCAACTGACATCTTTTGGGTTATGAAACTAAGATGAATGTGATAAATGACTGAGCATAATGAATGTGATAGGAATGTGTATTTACAATGTCTTGTACTTTGGGTTACCAATGGCAAGAATTGATGGATTATAATTAGCAACTTGGAATTAATTATCAAAATTAGGAGATTAATAAATTAATATGAACATTTAGTCTTGAAAAAATGCAAAGTGGCAAGGCTAATTGCATATGAAAAATTTGGATGACTATGCTTATAAATTGAGTGACATTTGGCATAGATAAATGAGTGACAAATGGGCTAGTGATTAATTGAAAAATGGATCAATTATAGAGTGACAAATAGACCAATAATTATGAGACAAATGCAACATATTTAATGGACAAATGGAAGACATGCTTAATAACATATTTCATTAAAGATTAAGACACCTTGCACTTAATTGCATGAAACTAATGTAGCAAAGTTTTTGCCGGAACATTCTTCATCTTCTTCCTTGCTTTCCACCAAAAATTAATTCTATCTCCCTTTTCTATATTTTGATATAATCCTTGCTTAATTGCTATACCAAAGCTAGATTTTTATCCTTTACAAGATAGCTTAAGAACTTAAAAGCATGGAGGGCTTGATTAACTTGATGCTTGGAGGTGGAATTAGAACTTAGAAAGAAAGTAGAAACATGATCTTTATGTCATGATTTAATGGTATGATGATGGATGAATTGGAATGAAATATATATGATTTTGATGATGAAATAAGTTTTAGAAAATGATGCTTCAATGATAGTTCTAGTTTGGTTTTTGATGTATAAAAGACAATGATTTATGAGCTGTCAATTGAATAATTTTAAGTTATAATTAAAGATAAAATTAATGAGGTATTGGAGTATAATTGAGATTTAAATGAGGTTGTATAATTGAACATGAATTCTAGAAAATTTGAAGTGTTAGTGATGTTTCTAAGTATATGAAAGTTGTGGAGAATTGCAGGAAACAATGTAGTGCATGATTGTGGCCTTAAGTGTAGGATCGTGGCCTGATTATTTAGGTTTTGTCACGATCGTGGCATAGTCCCCACAACCGTCACCTGTTGCACAAGCTTCTGTCATGATTGTGGGAAGATCCACCATGATTGTTAGTAAAGCTTGGAAGTGATAAGTTTAATTTTATGTAATTGTTGAACCAAGTAAGGATAAGGTACTTTACTATAGTACATAAGGACTTGATTGGGGTTTAAAATGAACTTAAGTTGATGTTGTATAATTTGGTTAAATGTTTGGTAAGTTTAAGTTGTTAGATGATGTTATAACTTAAGGAAGAGATTATTTGATAATAATATATTTAATTTTGGAATGAAGGAGTCTTAAAGGAATGAAGATGTTCTTATAAATGTAAATGTGATCCAAAGGATATGAATAATGTATTAGGTATGAATGAATGAGAATTGTGAAATTATGTGAATGTATATTGTTAGAAAAGGGTTAATGAATGAATGGTTTGAATGATCAAAACTTATAATTAAGGACACATACTGAGGAAAATCATTGACCTTGCATTGAACATAATACATATATATATGTGTATGAATGAGTACTAATATGATTGAACAATTTTGTAACGTGTAAATGTGTGTATTACATGGTTTAGACTCACAAGTCAAATGCTAGCATCTAAACATTGCTGGTTCGTCAAGGCAATAGCCATATGGAGTGTATTTTGAGTTAACTTAGATGTTATCTCACCATATCTGATTTGTTTCTATTCAATTTTAGTAACTAAATTGTTATTGCTATGATTGTGATAATTTCGGGCATTGATTGGTCAGAGGAGACTGATATTTGGGAATGTATTGAGAGTTTTTCTTAATTGAATGTGAATATGAAAAGTGTATTCTAAAAAAAGTTGAATGCCGAACTTATGTCCAATGAATATGAGAAGTGATTATGACTGAATTGAATGAAAGCTATTGAAAGTGTGATATGCGAATTCATGCATTTCATTACATGATATGCATGATCATAAAAAGGGGTAGTGACTGAAGTGGCTAGTCTAAAAAGAGCTTAAAACTTAGAAAATGAGTATAAAGAGCCACAGGCTCAGTGATTAATGAGCTCGGTGTTCATAATAGATACGAGATAGAAAGTGAAATAAGCCTGATATCCACAAGGGATATGGGACAGTGAATAGGTGCTTGATCATAACAAAATAAAAATGAATGAGGAGTCTCATGTGCATATGCATTTGCAATATATTTTCAAATGTACTATATGGATGATTAAGAACAAATATTGAATTATGTTGATATGAAAATATGTCATGTTTATGTACATTTGATAATATTACTGATTGAGAATTAGGATTGAATTATTCTAAAAAGATTATATGAAATGTGAGAAATCCATGATGTATTGTTAAGATGAGGTATATTGTGAATTTGGTTTGTATTTGTGATGCTGTGTTCTAATATGAGTGAGCACATCAATGATGGTTAATTCACTGAATTTACAAAACCCATCAAAATTGCATTGTTGATTTTCAAGCTCAGAAGAGATCGACTTAGACTATTGGAGTATAGATACTGCATTTGGATATGAGTTAGTGTTTAGGATTAGTATGTACCTGCATTTTTCTATAGCTATTTCTATCAATAATTGTACTTTTCAAACGTTGTACATTGTATATATGAATTCTGAAATGTAATGACATTTATGACTAGACATGTTTGTAAATGAGATGGGACAAAATGAAATATTGGTAACTTAAGATGTGTCTGATTTCTAAAATTTTGTAAGGAGTTGTTTTGATTGTCTTAACATACCATCCTCATAGATTATGTTCTCGAATAATCGCTCATATATTTGGGCATATGTACTATGAGAGTGGTATGTTACAAGAAGAGTTCTAGAGAATGAGAGGGAAGTGATCTTGAGTTTTCTTCATGTAATTTATGTAATTGTTGCATAAATCTAATTATATGTAAGATATTATTGATCTATCTCTCCATTTGAACATTTACTTGAACTCATCAAGTTTGGTGTTCTAACTACCTTTACACACTTCTTCTTCTTCCTTTTTGCATGCTTGGATGATCAATGAAGGGTTTGGTGTTTGCTACAACTTGAACAATGAGAAGAACCAAGACAAGAGAATAAAAGGTACAAGTGCTTAAATTTCATGTTCTTATGATTTGTCTATGCATGCATGTGTGTTTTTGGATTTTTGGGGTTGTCACATGATTGGAATTTAGATTTTGACACTTCCACTGCATTGTAATGCATATGATGAATGAATCCATGGCACCTCAACAGTGGTATCAGAGCAAGCTTATGCATGTATTAGATGATGTATTGAATATGTACAAAGTGTTTGCTGGGTTGTGACTGACATGTATGTTGATTTGGAATAATTCATATAAATTGTATAATTTTTTTATTTTATTTGTTTATAAGGTGTTATATCATGTTTCTATCAAAGGAAATTGCAACTGAATATCATTTGCTATTTTATTTTGAGTTAATATCCAGTATGTTCACATATTGGTTTCTGGGAATTTCTGGAAAACTGAAAGCATATGTCGATTTTGAAAATTTCGTAATAATTATAGAAAATTATTTTTCTGATTTTCTTTCACAAAAATGTAGGTGTAATGTTGTGTTTCTTTCAAAGAAAGATGCAATTAAATGTGATTTGCTATTTTATTACAAATTTAGTTTTAGCTTGATGCATGTATGAAGATCAAGATTTGGGAAATGCTAGAAATTTGATGAACATACATGCTTGTAAATTCCATATTGATTTTTATAAATTTTTTATAATTAATTTTATGCATGCATATGCAAGACAAGATGTTTCCACATGTATGAGATGCATGACACTTGTTGTTAAAGTGATTATCTTATGCATGCATGAAATAGAGTATGACTAGTGTTAGAAGTAATATGCAACTGTCATAGACATGTGATGTGTTGGCTAATTCCACTTAGTTAATAAATAATTCCTAGGAATTAGTTTCTGGAATTTTTTTATTAGGCACATTTAGCATGTTTATAACACTCTAGAATTTTTCAAGAATTAATTGAATTTGATACAATTAATAAATCAAGTCAAATTCAACATTGGTAAGCTTTTTGAAAGCTGATGAAGTTGACTTAATTAATGACTTATGGTTTTTGTGTTTCAGTTATAAGACCTTAATAAAGCTTTTATGAGATAAGAAATGTATTATTTTAATGGTACTAGCATGCTTAGTGCATATGATTGAAATTAAGGTTCTAAAAATTTTCGAACATCGAATCAATCTTTTTAATGTCTAGTACGTTAACTTATTTATCTTAATGATTTTATCCATCAAGATATTTTTGGCTTGTTTCGAAATTGTTAGATAAATATAATATGACCTAGGGATATTGTAGATGACTTATTGATGTTCGAAAATTTTGGAAACCTTAGGGATTAATTTAGAATTATTCTAAGTAGAGCATAGCATTCTAGTGTGACTAGAAAAAGGCATATATACTAGAATTAAAGTGTTTAATTTGGACATCAAAATGATTGAATTTTAGGGTTCCTAATCGAATAAAATTCATAATTCAAATTAGCCAAGACTAACTCTAGTACTCGATTCGGTTTAAGAGTTGAATCGAATCACAAAGTGTTGGTGCATAGTCAAGTCACAATCTCTATTAAACCTCATTTGTGTGATACATGCATTAGATGCATTTTAAGGGTGGTTATAGATATAGACTCAATTTAATTAAGTTATCTATAATTTGAATATATATATGTGATATACATTATCATCCAAGTATTAATGAGATCAACAAATAAATCCCTTAACAGAAATATTAGAAATTACGCCTTCCATTGATATGGAAAGAACCAGAAATCTTTTAGAGTTGGGTTGTTGGGCAAACCGAAGCCTACTCTACATGAATATTTTCAAACCATAGAAATTAGATTTCTGGATTAATGGATTGGTCCTAACTGGAAGAGTTGATTATTAGGCAAACCTAAGGTTAACGTGGATAGAGGCAAAGTTAGGTAATATACATAGGATGTATACAAATCAAAACTTGATAACCTAATGAGTGTACTAAATCAATAGTTGATGGCATAAGTCAATAGTTGCATAACTAAATGCAATTAGTATGAATGATACTTGCCAATTGACTTAAGGTGGCTTATTAGGCAAACCTAAGGTCATTCTTGGTGATATTAGATATCAACTCATTAAGAAAACTATAAGTTTCCTCGAATTTGTAGTGATGATTTGAATAAAAATAGTAGGACCCATAATGCATTTGATTAAAGTCCTTATCGATATGCACTAGTGTACATTCTAAAACTTTCTCTCGTTCTTCTAGGTTATTGAATTGCCACAATATCTTTGTCCAGTATGAACCTATGCTCTCTATTAGACCCCAATAAATTCATTAGACTTAACTTCTCAGATTGGCTATGAAGTTTGAGAATCATTTTTAAATCTGAGAAACTAGGATATGTCCTAGATGAACCATTTCTCGATCCCCCTATTGCGATGCATCTAATGAGGATCATAAAGCTTATAAGAAATTATTAGATGATAGTGAGCTGGCTAGTTGTATAATGCCAGCCTCTACGTCACTAAAACTGCATAAGTAGCATGAGGCTTTGGATGCTTATATCATAGTCTACCATCTAAGGAAACTATTTGATGAGCAAGCTCGATTTGAAAGGTTTGAGGCTGAAAGGTTGCCTTTTCTCTCTAAGATGCTGAGGGATCATCTCCAGTGCAGTATACGCTGAATATGTATGGATACATTGAGAGGTTACCAAGTTTGGGTTTTGAAATAAATCATAAATTAAGTATGGACTTAATTATAATTGGTTTGACCGATAGTATAGACTTAACTATTAGATGAACCAAGTATCCTCAACAATACTTGAGGTAATTAATCTGCTCAAAACAGCTAAGAAAACTATCAAGAAAGGAAGTAAGGTTGTAAAGTTCATGGACTCTCCTAGTTCTCGAAAGAATAAACAAAAGAAGAAGAAGTCCAAGAAGCCAGTGGGAGGTGCAGCCAAGAAGTAGGCAAAGGAGACTACATCAAAGAGGATTTGCTTCCTTTACAGCAAGGAAGGACATTGGAAGAGGAACTGTAAAGCTTATCTGAAGTCGCTCATGTCCCACCGTCTACTTCAAGTATATTATTTGTGATTGAGGTTAATACTATTTTTGATAATAATTTTTGGGTATTAGATACCGGATGTGGCTCACACATATGTGTTAATATGCAGGGTCTTAGGGATAGTAGACAACTCAAAAAAGGATAGATGGACTTACATGTGGGAAATAGAGCAAGAGTTGCTGCATTAGCTGTAGGAATATATGTTTTGTATCTTCTTAATGGGTAAGAGCTAATTTTGGATAATTGCTATTATGTACCTGTTAATAACAATGCATTTATTATGTACCAGTTATTATTCACAATATAGGTATGTGTATCTAACGAGGCACAAGTCTGAAGCATTTGAAATGTTCAAACAATTTAGATATGAAGTGGAAAAATAGCTAGGTAGAAGTATCAAGGCACTTTGATCAGATTGACGTGGTGAATACTTAAACAAGGAGTTTCTAATCTATCTTAGGGATAGCAAGATTATATCACAATAGACTCTACCTTACACACCACAACATAATGGTGTGGTTGAAAGGAGAAACCAAACCTTGTTGGATATGATAAGGTCAATGATGGGGTTAACAAATCTATCGAAATCCTTTTAGGGTATGCAGTCAAGATTGCTGTTTATATGATAAATCGAGTCCCTTCAAAAGCTGTTAATCTTACCATATATGAGATATAGATTAACAAAAAGGCCTATCTTTCTTATATGAAAGGCTAAGGTTGTCTCGCTTACTTAAAGCAATTTCAATCAAACAAGCTTGAAGAAAAATCTAATAAATGTCTGTTTATAGGACATTCTAAGGAAACAATTAGATATCAATTCTATAATGATTTAAAGTAAAACATTTTTGTCTCAAAGCACGCTGCTTTTTTAGAGAAAGACTTTATTATAAGAGAAGACAATAGGAGTAAAGTTTAACTTAATAAAGTTCGTGATGTTCAAATAGACACAGATACACTACTAAATCTGAAATTTTTGTTCACAGAGATGAGACAATAGTTGAACCTTATGACCCCCAAAATGTTCTTAGGTTAAGTGAAAAAAATGACGTATTACTCATAGAGGATGACGAGCCTACAACCTATGAAGAGGCTCTGAAGAGTTCATAATCTGAAAAATGGATTCAAGCTATGAAGTCCGAAATGGATTCCATGTTTGAGAGCCAAGTATGGACTTTAATTGACCCACCTCAAGGGCTAAAACCCATAGGGTGCAAGTGGATTTTCAAAAAGAAAACTAATATGGATGGTAATGTGATTACCTATAAAGCGAGTTTAGTTGCTAAAGGATATCATCAAAGACAAGGAGTTGACTATAACTAGACATTTAGCCCTGTAGCTATAGCTAAATCCATTAGAATACTCCTAGCCATTGCTCCTCATTATGATTATAAAATATGGAAAATGGATGTGAACTTTTCTGAATGGAAATCTAGTTGAGGATGCGTATATGGTACAACCTGAGGGCTTCCTATCCAAAGATGGCAAAAGGATATGTAAGCTTTAAAAATCTATTTATGGATTAAAGCAAGCATCTAGGAGTTGGAACATCCGATTTGATGAGACAATCAAAGAGTTAGTTTCTCACAAAATTTGATGAATCTTGTGTGTACAAGAAGGTTAGTGGGAGTGCTATCATATTCCTTGTGTTATATGTGGATGACATATTACTAATAGGAAATGTTGTCTTAAGTTTGCAATCTGTTAAAATTTGGTTGTCCCAGAATTTTCCATGAAAGACCTTAGAGAAGCAACTTATATATTGTGAATAAAGATCTATAGAGATATATCAAAGAAGTTGCTAGGTCTTTCACAGTTGACATACATAGATAAAGTGTTAAAGAGGTTTAGTATAGAGTAGTCCAAGAGATGGTTTCTTCCCATGAATTATGGGATAAAACTTTCAAAATCTATATGTCACAAGAAGCAAGATGAGAGGACTCGCATGAGCAGAATCCTGTATGCTTCGATAATAGGATCAGTCATGTATGCTATATTATATACAAGACCTAATATATCATAAGCTTTAAGTGTTATGAGAAGCTATCAATTAGATCCTCGTGACTATCACTGGGTGGTTGTCGAGAATATCCTAAAGTACTTTAGAAGGTATAAGGATGTATTCTTAATATATGGAAATGGAGATCTCGTAATGAGCAGACATATTGATGCTAGTTTTTATTCTAACTAGGATACCTCCAAATCCTAGTCAGGTTATATTTTCACAATGAATGGTGGATCAGTCAACAAGAGATAAATGCAGATTCAATGACCGAATCAGAGTACATTGCAGTTGTGGAAGTAGGGAAAGAGGTTGTTTGGATTAAGAAGTTCGTCATGAAACTTGGCATGGTTCTGAGCATAATAGACCCGATGCTGTTGTACTCTGACAACAATGGTGCTATTGCTTAAGCTAAGGAACCAAGGTCTCATCAGAGGTCTAAGCTCGTACTTAGGAGATATCACCTGATAAGGGAGATAATTGAAAGAGGTGATGAGAAAATAGAGAGAGTACCCACAGATCATAATATTGCTGATCCTTTGACTAGGCCACTTATTCAAATGAAATTTGATTCTAGTATACTCACCAATGGTATTATATACAAAGGCGATTGGTTTTAGTATAAGTGGTAGATTGTTAGAGTAGTGCTCTAAAGGTAATCACCTTTATCACTTTTGTACAAACTTTATTTTTATTAATAAAGCAAAAGGCAATTTTTCATTGATTTGATATTCATTCATGTATAAATTGATATTGACCTTAAATAGAACTAATGAATTCCATGATACAAAATATAGCATGAAGGAAATCATGATGAGATTATGATAATGAGATTCCTAGCATGTGCAATTATGTTAGAATCTAAACAATCCCTAGTTATAGGATTAATAAGACAAGAAATTATTAATCCAGAAAGCCTAGCACATATTATACTTCTTGATTTGATGAAGCAGTGGATGATGTTTAGAGTTAATATGTGGATTCTTACTAAGGGTAGTAATTACATCAGATGAACCACTATAAGATTATCATATGGATGATTTATCAAATGTCAATGATTAATCTCATCATTGCAATGGTGCAAGTATATTTAGACTTGAGGTACTCAAAGATATCTTGTATACTAATCATATGGTTTGACATCATTCCTTGTTACCTCAAGATGATGTCACTATTAGGGTGGTGATTAGGTACAACTTTTGGCATTCAAAGGTAATTGGGTAGCCAACAAAGGATTCACCACTCCTGATAGAAGGAGATGATGCCCACATCCTCTTGTTGGGGTCATTACTCAAGAATCTCTGGCTAGAGCAGTTATGTGTCATAAAGAGAGTCTTTAATGACACATAGAGTAATGAGATCCTAGGATAATAACTAATATCACTTAGACTAGAGATGTGGCGTAGTTAGTCTAGTGGAAGTTGGCACATAGCCCATACTCTAAACTAAGTAGGGTATACTATGGTAAAAAGATGAATTGCACAGTAATTGTCTATAGAAAGGTTCGTAAGTCAGAGAATTAACTATCGAAGAGTTTAGGTGTTAATTCCATTATATTATGGTAAATTGGAATCATGAAACCTTTCATAATTTCCTTGAATTAAGAGTTAATTCAAGTGACATGAAATCATCTATTATTTATTTGGATTAAGAGTTAATTCAGGTGCCCAAAATAATTAGGAACCTAAGGGTCACACGTATAAAAAATATGATGAAAAACAATATGTATGGCTTGTTTTAAGTAGGCCACGATCGTGACCAAAAGTAAGGCCATCAATTAAGTAGGCCGCGATTATGATCGAAGGCTCGACAGATGTACATAAGGGAGTTCTTCACCTATGTACAATAGGTTTAACAAATTCATATACACTCAAGTGAAAGGATAAGGGGAAGAGTTTTAGAGAGAGAGAGAGAGAAGTGGTCTTGATTTTTCTTCATTTAATTTATGTAATTGTTGCATCAATATAATTGCATGTAAGATATTCTTGATCTATCTCTCCATTTGAACATGTACTTAAACTCATCAAGTTTGGTGTTATAACTACCCTTACACACTTCTTCTTCCTATTAGCGTGTCCTTGGATGATCAAAGAAGGGTTTGGTGTTTGCTACTACCCAAACAAGGAGAAGAATCAAGAGAGGAGGAGAACAAAAGGTACAATTATTTAAATTTCATGTTCTTATGATCTGTCTATGCATGCATGTGTGTTTAAGGATTTTTGGGGTTATCATGTGATCAAAATTTAGATTCTGACACTTCCACTACATTGTCATGCATATGGTGCATGAATCCATGACACCCCAACATAATTGCTGAGGAATTCATGCTAAAGATTGGTGTTAATAAGGTGTTCTCAAATCTAGAAAAGTTAGGACTACATGTATGATTGTATAAAGTGAATGATAATGAAGCAAATGAGTAGATTTTTGTAAGCCTTAATATAACCAATATAGAAGTTAGACTGGCATGAAATGAAGTAGATTTATAGGACATAAATTTTAGAAAAATTCAAGTGGTAGTTGCTAGTAGTATGCCCTAGGCTAATAATCATATGTGACTTTTGTACTGACATTCTTATTTATTATTTATATATTATGAGGTATTCTTTTATATATGCATGTATATTGCTTATGTAATGTGATTTACATTTCATGAATAGTATTAGGCTTATGTCATCAAGCACGTGACTTGATAGTAAAACCATAAGCATTATAATACTATTTTAAACTATCCCTGGTCGATCATTATTGGTGGAACAATAATGAATTAAGGCTAGTATATCTTCTGATTGATGATCACGTTTTACTGATCATGGATATGAGCTAACAAATCAGATACATTGATATATGTTAGAGAACATATATTGGACCGACCTATAGAGAGAACACTATATGGTTTCATGTCATTAGTGATTCTCAATATGGTTTGACTTTAGTCCTTTGACCTGAAGTCAT
>JANZXR010061049.1:0-12236 GCA_027575705.1 Erythroxylum echinodendron | reverse complement strand
AATAATAATAATAATAATAATAATAATAACAACAACAAGGATATTTTGGTCTTTTTGTTAGTTATTCCTTTGTCATTTCAAGTTTATATTTTCAAACCAAACACTGACATAAAAATTCCTTATCTATTCCATTCCTTGAACCAAACAAAGTAATATTCATTCTATTCTATTCCTCATATTTTCTATTCTTAAGAATAACTATTCTATTCCTTATCTATTCCATTCTTTGAACCAAACAGGCCATAAGGATTAATTTAGAATTAATCCAAGTATAGTATAGCATTTTTAATGTGACTAGACAAAGGCATATATACAAAGATTAAGGTGTTTAATTTAGACATCAAAATAATTAATTTTAGGGTTGTTAATCGAATCGCATTCATAATTTAGATTAGCCAAGACTAACGCTAGTAGCCGACTAGGTTTAAAAGTTGAATTGAATCACGAACTTTACATGCATAGTCTAGTCATCACCTAAATCAAAACTCCTTTGTGTGATTCATGCATTAGATGCATTTTAAGGGTAGTTATGGGTATATGCTCAATTTAATTGAGTTGCTAGAATCTAAATGTATATGTGATATACATAATCAAGATCATCCAAGTATTGATGAGACCAAAGGGTAAATCCCTCAATCAAATATTAGGAGTTACGACTTCCATTGATATGGTAAGAACTAGAGTTCTTTTAAAGTTGGGTTATTAGGCAAAACCCAAGCCTGCTCTATACGAATATGTTCAAACCGTGGAAGTTAGATTTCTATATTAATAAGTTGGAAGTGTTGATTTGTTAGGCAAACCTAAGGTCAACGTGGATATATGCATAGGATATATACAAATCAAAAGTTGATAACCCAATGAGGGTGCCAAATCAACAGTTGATGGAACAAGTCAATAGTTGCACAACTGAATTCAATTGGTATGAATGATACCTACCGATTAACCTAAGGTGACTTCTGGGCAAAGCCGAGGTCATTCTTGGTGATATCAGATATCGATCCATTAAGAAAACTATAAGTTTATGGATTTTAATAAGAATAATGGGACCTATAATATGCGTGACTAAAGCCCTTTATCGATATGCATTAATGTAAATTCTAACATTTTCTCCCATTCTTCTATATTATTAAATCGCACGATGTCATCTAGTGTAAACTTACGCTCCCTATTAGATTCCAAGAAACTCACAAGACCAAACTTCTTAGATTGGCTATGGAATTTGAGAATTGTTCTCAAATCTGAAAGCTAAGATATTTCTTAGATGAATCACTTCCCTATCCCCTTGTTGTTGATGCATCTGATGAAGATCAGATACCATACAAGAAGCAACTGGATGATAGTAAGCTGGCTAGCTATATAATGTTAGTCTCTATGTTACTAGAACTACAAAAGCAGTATGAGGCTATAGATGCTCATACCATAGTCTACCATCTGAGGCAACTATTTGATAAGAAAGCTTGGTCTGAAAGGTTAGAGACCTTAACATTGCTTTTCTATTCTAATATGGATGAGGGATCATCTCCAATCCAGTATGCACTGAAAATGAATGGATATATTGAGAGGATAGGCAGTTTAGGCTTCATTATAAATCATGATTAAGTATAGACTTGATTCTGACTAGTTTTATCGACAGTTATTTGCAGTTTGTGCTTAACTATCAGATGAACCAAATATCCCCAACGATACCTAAGCTGATTAATTTGCTCAAAATAGCTAAACAATTTGTGAAGAAAGATAGTAAGGTTATGATGTTGGGGGACTCAGCTTCTTGTTCTCAAAAGAAGAACTAAAAGAAGAAGAAGAAGAAGTCTAAAAGGCCAGTGGGATGTGTAGCTAAGAAGAAGGTAAAGGAGACAACTTCAAAAGGGATATGCTTCTATTACAACAAACAAGGACATTGTAAGAGGAACTATAAAGCTGATCTGGAGTCGCTGAAGTAGAAGAAGGCATTAGAAGCCCCACCATCTTTGACAAAAGGTCCTATCTTTCTCATATCAAAGTTTGGGGTTGTCTGACTTCTGTAAAGCAGATTCAATTAGGCAAGCTTAAAACAAAATCTGATAAATGTTTGTTTATAGGATATCTTAAGGAAACAATTAGATATCATTTCTATAATGCTTTAGAACAAAAGGTGTTTGTCTCAAAGCATGCTATCTTTTTAAAGAGAGTTTCTTCGAAGAGAAGACAGTGGGAGCAAAGTTGAACTTGGTGAAGTTCACAATGCTTAAATACATGTAAATCAATTGCCTGAACCTAAAATTATTGTTCATGGAAATAAAACAACAGTTGAACCTTCTAACATACAAATTGTTTGTAGGTCAAGTAGGATACGCCATATTCCAGAGAGATATGGATTTCTTGTAAGTGAACAAAATGACCTATTGCTCATAGAGGACGATAAGCCTATAACTTATGGAAAGGCTTTGAAGAGTTCAGAATCTAAAAAATAGCTTCAAGCCATGAAGTCTGAAATGGATTACATGTATGAAAACCATATATAGACTTTGGTTAACCTACCCGAAGGGGAAAATTAAAATGGAAGGTAATGTGATTACCTATAAAGCGAGGCTAGTCACTAAAGGTTATCATCAAAGACAATTAAGAGTTAACTATGACGAGACATTTAGCCCTATAGCTAAGCTTAAATCCATTAGAATACTTCTAGCCATTACTGCTCGTTATGATTATGCAATATAGCAGATGGATATGTAAATGGCTTTCCTAAATGGAAGCCTAGTTGAGGATGTATATATGATACAATCTGAGGGCTTCATATCCAGAGATGGCAGAAAGGTATGCAAGATTTAGAAATCTATTTATGGATTGAAGGAAGAATTTAGGAGTTGGAACATCCGATTTGATGCGACAATCAAAGAGTTTGGTTTCTCACAAAATTCTGAAGAACCTTGTATATACAAGAAGGTTAGTGGGAGTGCTATCATACTCCTTGTGTTATATGTGGATGACATATTACTTATATGAAATGATGTCTCAAGTTTGCAATAAGTCAAAGTTTGGTTGTCCCAGAAATTTTTCATGAAAGACCTTGGAGAAGCAACTTATATATTGGGAATAAAGATCTATAGAGATAGATCAAGGAAGTTGCTAGGTCTTTCACAGTCAACATATACAGATAAAGTGCTAAATAGGTCTAGCATAGAGCAGTCCATGAGATGGTTTCTTCCCATGACTTATAGGATAAAACTCTCGAAATCTATATGTCCCAAGACACAAGATGAGAGGACTCGTATGAGTATGATCTCGTATGTTTTGACAGTAGGATGAATCATGTATGCTATGTTATATACAAAACTCAATATATCGTATGCTCTAAGTGTCATAAGTAGATATCAATCAGATCCTGGTGAGGGTCACTAGGTGGCTGTCAAGAATATCCTAAAGTACTTCAGAAGGACTAAGGATGTATTCTTGATATATGGAAATGAAAATCTCGTAGTCAACGGGCATACAGATGTCAGTTTTCAATCTGACCAGGATGAATTCTATAGCACCCCACTCCCATCCCATATGTACACGTACACGTACACCTTTTGGATGAAAGTGCACATACTTGACAAAAAATGGTATGCTAACTATCTTACTTTCAATATATCACATGACATCATAATTAAAATCACAATTAACACAATATCTAAATCCAAAATTTTTTAATTTCATTTCACAAACCATAATTTACAATGTAGCATGATATCCATCATTCATGTTTACACAATATCAGTCTTGTAACATCCCCTCACTTATGGAAAGGGCATTTTGGTCATTTTGCATCGGGTTAGAATTATTTAAAGTGTTTTTGACATATTCATGCATTCATATATGCACATGAATAATAAATAGTGAATTTTTGCACTTAGGATATGTGCCGGAATGACCTACGGGCGTCTCGGTGCGTAACCTAGGGTGATGGGGTGTTACAAGTCTGTCAGAGTCACAACTCTGTCTACAAAATATGTTACATACATGAGGATTTGACAAAAACTAAGGCTAATCTTTCAGTCCTAGCTGACCGATCTTTACTATGTTTTTCTATCCAAAATTTGTACCAAAAACTCTTCTAAGCAGTCTTAGGAGCTAAGTCGTCGCTTTCTCAAACCTAAAAATGTCAACATTACAATTTGGTTGAGTTTTGCGAATTCAGTTGAATAACCATCCTCGATGGTTCACTCTTGTCATTGAACTCACAATTTATGTCATCATATAATTCACATCATCTCAATTTTCATTATATAATATCACAAAACACTTTGTACATAATTGTCCTATTTCAAAAATCCATACATTTCATCATTTCATTATAATCATGCAAGAAATATTCATTGATAAGCATTCACACATTTCATACAATACAAGTTCTTAACAAATTGTAATTGCTCAAGTTATTCATATCATATATGTATGCAACGTTTGTAAGACTCAAATTTATTTATTATGTTTTTATGACTAAGTGCCTTTTTTAATGTCCCTTATTCATTATAGATATCGGGCTCTAACATACTGTCCCTTATCTATTGTGGATAACGGGCTCTATCATACTAATTGAGCCATAGGCTCTTACCACAAATGTCTAAGTTTTAATCTCTTTTTTATTGGTGACTTTGGTCACAATTGTCTTTATATTTCATCCATTTATGGAATAAATGCATTTCATATTTCCAATTATCATATTCAATACACTACTTTCGCATTCACATTTCTCATTCATAATGATCTTCGTACTTGGTCTAACATTCAACATATAAGTTGAGAACACATAGCCAATCATATTCACATTTAAGTAGCACTTCTAATACAGTCCCGAATATAAAACTCCTCATAAAATCAATTGTTTGGAATCAACCCAATCACATTCATATAATAATTCAATACGGAATGCAAATAACAATAATTTAATGTGAGACCATCTTAGGTTACTCACAATTGCTTCTTTTAGCTTATTGCCTTGAAATCTTAGCAATGTCTGGAAGCGATCGCTCAATGTGCTCTTCTATATGCAATCATAAACATTTTCATATTAGCACATTGCATATTCAGATGAATAAACACATTTATATATGTATCATGTATTATACATGTTCAATGACAAATTCTCGGGTATGTTTCTTTAATACACTTGATTACTTTCCACTTTTTTCTTAGGATTATAAACTCCCATAATTTCCTAGTTCTCATTCAATCATTCCCAATTCATGACTTACATACTTTGAATCACATTACGTTCATTAGAACATCTTTGTATCGTTACCAAATCATGTTTAAACTTATACTTGAACATTTACATGATCAAAAAGCTTCTTCGAAAATACACACAAATGGTACTTTATATCTGAAATTTTAGCAAGCTAAATGTATACATTCACTAAAATTTTCTAGCAACATATACTAAGACATTCATCCACTTCTCATTCATAAATACCCTATGTTCTTTAATGATCATTCATCCGTACCTTATACATATTATTATGTTTTTAAGATCACATTTGCATTAAAAGAACTCATCTATTCCTTTAACATATCAAAATTTCCAGACTTGAACTCATCCTCATCAAAACAGTCCATTGTTTTAGGGTATGACTTCAATTAACTACATAAACTTATCAAGATATCTTCTGAACAAACCTTTTGATAGAAGCATTAATAAGACATCAAAATTCATTTTTCATGTTTTATACATTGACCAATTCGAGCTCTAAAGTCCCCAAAAATAAGAAAATAATATAAGGTTTCTTCATAGGGGTTTTATCACAGGTAGTATTAGAAAAACAAGCATAACACAAGCTCTAGTAACTATTTTATCAAGCCATTTTTACAGAGTTTAAGCTAAGACCTATATCTACAAATTTCATTATTTGCGTTTCTTAAAATTCGGGCCTTAAAGACATGTAAAATAGGTCAAAATAGGAATATGAAATTGAAACCAAAATTTCGACCTACAACTCTAATTTTCCAAAATTTTTCTCAAGACAGATTTTCGGGTTAGTTTTGTATGACCATTATGACCTATACAACGAGGTACTTAAGCAACAAGTTCTTCTAATAAACTTTTCAAAATGTATTAAGTTTCTAATGACATAAAATTCATGCATTTTGGTTCAGTATTATGCAAGTTATAACCAAATTATTACAGGCTATTCCCATAACACAACTGTACCTAGTTCTCAACTTCAATACGAACTTCAAGACTCTTAAGGACAGATTTCAAACTCGATTCCTTCATGAAAAATGTAGACATATGTTTCTATTTTACTCTAAATCAAAATCCATCCTATTTGTATATTCATAGATCAATTTATATCCAAACTACAGATGCATGTTCAGTAAAAACACTAGATATAATATGCTCTAGCTTACTTCATTACTAAAATCCTTCATCTTGTTAATTATATCACCAATTTGCTTCTTCCTTCACCACCTACACGTGCATTCACACTATTCACTCATGCATCAATCCATAAACATGGAAACATATACCACTTACGCATGCATCCATTTACAAACATTAAAACCGCATCTTAATGTCATTTACACAAACTTAAAAAGCATAACTTACTTGATTTACACTTCAAATCCTTCAAAAAAATTCCAGAAATGGGGAGAAAAAATAAGGGGTTTGGTGGATGGAGAAGAACTAGAAGAGAGAGAAACAAAACAAAATATGGACTAGAATATTTTCTTTGCAAGGTGTAATGATATGAGAAGCAAGCATATAAAACAATACAAACAAATGAGCAAGCTAGGTGTTTTCGGTAATGGCTAAATGAGAAGAGAGATGGTGTTTTTAGTGATGACATAATAAAGAAGTTGAAGAACCGTCCTTGCCATACAAAAAAAGTGACTTAGGTTTCTCCAAGATATAATGTCATGTATCACCATTGCATGTACAACATGTGTCCTCCATAGAAGGCTACCAAATGTCACTTAGCTATTGGTCCATATGTCACACATTAGTTGATCCATTTGTCACTCCATAATTGGTCCATTTGTCAATTAATTACTAATCCAATTGTCCTTCATCTAAGTTACCAAAATTCACACTGCCATTTGTCTCTTATTTTTACATTTTCCCTAGTCTAAAATACCCTAAAATTTTGATAAATTTCCAAAATATCCGAAATGTCACCAAAAAAAGAGAAAATAATTTTTTCAAGTTTTTTTCAAAATAATCGCATTAAAAATCATTTATACCTATAAAATTTCAATGAATGCATGTACCATTATTTTAACGAGTGTCAACACTATTCACGTGTATGTGTATGCTATATGATAAATGAAATGCTTTTCCAACTCCTCAGAAAACTCTCATATATAGTATCCTAGGGTTTTAACCCTAATCATGGGATAATGGGATATTACAACTCCAAATCCCAGTCAGGTTATGTTTTAACACTGAATGGTAGAGCAGTCAATTGGAAGAGTTCCAAACAAGAGACGACAACAGATTCGATGACCGAGTCAGAGTATATTGTAGCTGCAGAAGCCACAAAAGAAGTTTTTTTGGATCAAGAAGTTTGTTATGGAACTTGGAGTGGTTCCTAGCATAATAGACCCAATATTATTGTACTGTGACAACAATGGGGCTATTCCCAAGCCAAGGAACCAAGGTCTCATCAGTGGCCAAGCACGTACTTAAGGGATATCACCTGATTAGGGAGATAATTGATAGAGGTCATGTGAAGATAGAGAAAGTGCCTACATATTAGAACATTGCTAATCCTTTGACTAAGCCACTTCCTCAAATAAAATTTGATTCTTGTGTACTCGCCTATGGTATTAGATATAAAGGCGATTGGCTTTAGTGTAAGTGTAAGTGGGAGACTGTTAGAGTAATGCTCTAAAGGCAATTACCTTTAGCACTTTTGTACAAACTTTATTTTAATTAATAAAGCGAAAGGCATTTTTTGTTAATTTGATATTAGTTTATATATGAATTGATATTGATCTTAAATCAATTAATGAAGTCCATAATACAAAACATAGCATAAAGGAAAACATGATGAGATCATGATAACGAGATTCCTATCAAGTGCAATTATGTTAGTATCTAAATAATCCCTAGTCATAGAATTAATAAGACAGGACATTATTAATCCAGACAGACTAACATATGTTATACTCCTTGATTGATCAAGCAGTAGATCTCATAAACTGTAAGCATGAGTTATTTAGAGTTAATACGTGGATGCTTACTATAGGTAGTAAGTACATTGAATGACTTAAAGGTGTAAATTAGGATATGTTTTTTAGTGGTAATTAGCATATGTTTTCTTACATAATGGTTGCTTATCGCTCTAGTTTAGGATTTAGTTTGCATGTTTTTATTAAGTTTAATTTCCATTGTGTTCTTGTGTGTTGGATGCTAATTGAGGGTAAGAATTGCTTATTTTTGTGTAGGAAAGGAGAGGAAACAAGTTGGAGGATGAACAAGAGAGTATAGAAGAGAAGACAAGAGGATTACATCTAGGACCAATTCTCACGTTCAATTCCCACAGACGTGGGAAATCAAGATAGAATGTTTCTGCCTATAATTCCTATGCTCATGGGAATCATGTAGATTCCCATGGATATGGGAATTGTAATCCTAGGCAATCTGTGAGGCTTCATTAAACCATGGATATTTGGATTATAAAAACATCATTAAGCCTCCATCTTCAAAGGAGACAACACCACCTATAAAAAGACCATCCTTGGGTGAAGAACATATGTTTAGAGCATCAAGGAAGGATTGAAAACAAGGATCATCATCAAGATTTAACAAAATAGCACATCAACACTAAAATTTCAGATTTTGCAAAAGAAGAGAAGGAGTTTTCTTATTCACTTTCTATCATTTTAATCTCTTCCTTTCTTTGTAAAGATGGATAACTTGAATGTTGATATTTTCTTATTCTCTTTCTATCATTTTAATCTCTTCCTTTCTTTCTAAAGATGGATAAATTGAATGTTGATAGTGTTATGGAGACTACATTAGGCTAATTTCATATTAGGGATTTGTTTTTCATTTTTTTGTCAAAACTCATGTTTTATTGAATTGAATGAAGTGTCTTTGACAATTGTTGTTCCTAATTATCATCTTGCAACAAATCGAGATAGTGAGTGAGATGAAAATCATGTAAGATTGTACAACAAGAGTTGGGGACCTATAGACTAGCGATTATTATGTCAATTGAATAATTAGAAGAGAGATCTCAATTAGTCAATTGATCATCCATAGCATAGTGTAATAACTAGTTGAATCGGTAGAGTCATTAGGTATTGAGAGATCGTTCATTCGATTCTTGTCAATTCAATTAGGAAAAAATAGTTACATCTTGAGAAAGGGTCATTAGTACAATCAAAAATTTAGGGTGAGATACAATTCAATCAATAAAATATAAGGGAGAAAGAATAAGGAAAAAGTAATCTCTAGCATTTAAATCCTTGAATTCGAATTTTCTACAATTACAGTATTGTCCATTATTTACATTAGTCTTTCAATTTTAATTTAATTTTCTAGATTAATTGTATTAAACAATTTTGTTTCTTAAACAAAGTCTTTTCTAAATTTAGTGGGGTCTGTGCATCAATCCTTGTGTGATCGATATCTGCTCTTTCTAACTACAAGTCACAACCTATTCACTTGATGTTTTCTAGCGTAAAACAAATAGATAGGTTTTACAATCCATCAATAAGTTTTTGGCATCGTTGCTGGTGATTGATTGTTTAGCAGTTTGTTTAACTTAGATTACTTTGATTTAAGAGATATGATACGTTACCTTGTGGACTTACAGGTGTACGAACACAAAGAGCTCACGAAGGACAAAAGAAATTATTGAAGATGAAGTCTCTAACATTAAGAAGCAAAAAGAGAAATAAGAAGGGCAAAGCATTTAAATTTCTCAGATCAAGATATGGTTGAAGAAAGAGAGCAAGAAGGACCAGAAAGAACACTCATGGACTTGATGAGGCCAGGGTTTAGTCCTCAAAGAGTGGCGAGGCCGGTAGTTCAAGCAAATAACTTTGAGATAAGGCCAAAGCTACACAACATTCTTCAAAACAACATGTAGTTCTACTGGTTATCCAACTGGGATCCGAATCCCCATGTTGCAAATTTTTTGGAGATCTGTGACACATTCAGATTCAATAGAATGTCTGAAGATGCAGTGAAGTTACGACTATTTTCATTCACGTCGAAGCATCGCGCTAAATTATGGCACAATTCTCTGAATTCAGGCTAGATTACAACTTAGGAGCAGCTCGCCCAAACATTCCTTGCAAAATATTTTCCTTTAATAAAGACGACAAGGATTATAAAGGAAATAACAAATTTCTAGTTGAGCGACGGAGAATCTTTCTACGAAGCTTAGGTACAATTTAAAGAACTTCACAGGAGTTACCCTCATCATAACCTCCCGAAGGAATTCCTGCTTCAAACATTTTATAATGGAGTGAATCCAAGCCCAAGGGGAACAATTGATGCAGTAGCTAGAGGTTCATTAATGAGGAAGATGGTGGAAGCAACCCATAATTTGTTGGAGGAGTTGGCGAGCAACAGCTGCATGTAGTCGGAGTGAGAAGAGTAGACAAGGACAGAAGGAACAAAAAGATATGATACTTATTGACTCAATTACTACCTTGTAGGCTCAAATTATGGCCCTAATGAAGTAGTTAAACAAAATGCTAGGGGCGTCCACCTTAGTAGCCAACGCAATGGAAGCACAATGTGAGCTGTGTAGGGAGAATAACTACAGCTCAACAAACTATTTCTTATTAGGAACTAGTGAGACTAAACAGGTAAGTTAACAGCAAGGTAATAACCTATACTTGAACACATATAATCCAGGTTGTAAAAACCACATGAATTTTTATTGAAGCAATAATAATACAGGTAGCCAGCAAAGAGCACAAAGATCACCAGAATTCCAGTAAGATTGAATCGAATCATAGAAAAATAAAATAGACAAGATGATGGAGATTTTAGGAGCCAAACTGGTAGCACAAGAAAAGAATCAGAAGAGGATGTATGCAAGCCAAGAGGACGATCAGAAGAGAATGGAAACAAAGTTTGAAGAACCATGCATCATCCATCCACAACCTCGAAGTATAGGTACAGCAATTAGCTAATGCATTATCTTCACGAAATGCAGGTAGCCTACCAAGCAACACTGAGGCAAACCCGAAGGAGAGAAACATGGCCATTACTCAAACAGAGAACAAAGAAAGCAAGCATAGGGAGAAAGATGGAAATAAGAAAGAAGAACAAATAGTATTGGAAGCCCTTCCGAGGGGACCAGTAAGTGAGCCGAATAACGAATTTTAGCTTGGACTTCTTTATCAAATTTTTGCTCAGTGGAAGCCATCTTCAAGGGAAGTAACTCGAAATTCTAAGGAAGGGAGTTAAGCAAAATAACAGATATAATAAATCAATTGCAAATAAATCTTATGTTAAAGGAGGCATTGAGTGAAGAGGTTATCAATCGCATATCAAGAGAAAATCCGCATTTAACACAAGAAAGAAGACCCAGAAGACTTTTTCATTTCGTGTAGTATAAATGGAGTTAAGATAGAGCGCACATTCACAGATTTAGGAGCAAGTATCAATATGATGCCGTATTTATTCTATCAAAAGTTGGGTCTAAAAAAGCCAGTACCAACTAAGATATTAGTAAAGATGGCTGACAGGACGGTGCATTTACCGAAGGGGATCATTAGGAATGTGAAATTACATATTGATAACTTTGTCTTTTCGATGGACTTTTACATATTGGACATTAGTGAAGACGAGGAAACCCCAATGGTTCTTGGCCGACTGCTACCATCCATGTAATTATTGATGTTGATGGGGGTGAGTTAATACTGAGAGTAGGGAAGGAACAGTTAACATTCAAGGTGGCCAAGAAGAATTATTGTTCCACTCTACCCTTGATGGACATCGAGGAACCTAAATGTCAAGGAGGATGGGAAAATATTGAGGACCTCGAAAATGCATTCAGGAATAAGTAGACATGCATAAGAAGGTGAAGAAAGGAAAACAAAAATGAAGGTGGAGTCTAGAAAAAGGAAGCTTAGGTATAAAGTAAAAGAATTTCGTCCTTAAAATTCTTACCTGTGTGATAGAACAAAATGGAGATAATGTTGTCATATTTTCGTTAGTCTTCCAAGTATCTTCTTCAATTGAATGGTTCCTTATTAGGTTTCAGCCATCTCCTAAGTCATTGGTCCGGTTCTTAATAACTTCATAT
>JANZXR010061038.1:0-12237 GCA_027575705.1 Erythroxylum echinodendron | reverse complement strand
GGTATTGTCATACAAGAAAAATAATAGAGGAGTTTCTCTTCTTTTTTTTTAGTATGATTTAGGCTCAAAAATATCCCGCTTATTATTGTTGTTGTTGATGTTATTATAGTTATGTATTGTAATAATTGTTGTTGTTGTTGTTATTATAGTTACATACTATAATAAAGAACAACAATAGAGGAGTTTTTCTTTTTTTTAGGGATGACAATAAGCCATGTAAGACCTGGGCGTCTTGGCCCGAAATAACCAACGTGAGTCCAACTTTGACCAGGCCTAAGTTGACTCGGCTTGAGCTTCGATCAGAATTATTATTTTCTAAAAAAAAGTCAAAACAATATCATTTTACCGTACTCTAGCTTGAGGGTCGATCGGCCCCAACAAATTGGACCCAAAGCTCTGTCAATCTAAGTCAGGCCAAAATTATGTTCATAATATTAATCATCAAATGCAAATCATACAATCAAGATATAATTATTATTTAATTTATCATACACCCTCCACACATGTCATGAATTTTTTACATATTTCACTAAAAATATTTATTTAAAATGCGAATACTTATTTGAATTTATAACCTATTAAATCATTGTTTTATTTACATACATAAATTATGTAAAAGGTGTGGATAAATCCTTAATCTTTAATATTTTGAGATTGATATATTAGACCTTATCATTATCAAATGTGGTAATTTAAATTTTAATATATTAAAACTTAATAATGTGTTTATAAATATATTTAAAAAGTTTTTAACTATAAACAAGTTTTTAAAATTAAAATTCTATACTTAATTTCATTTACACACGATAATTTAAACAAGTGAAAAGAAAATTATTTTAAAATAGATCATATTATTTTTAAAAATATTATGTATATTTTTGTTAGTGTATAATTAATTTAATTATAATAAATGAAAGAATTGTATTACAAATTTTGATATATTTTCTAAATTCATGTTTTTGTTTCTTTCAATAAATTTTCATTAATATCTTTTATATGAACTAAGAAAATAATATATTTAGAGTCTCTCAATTAAATAATAATTAAAAATAAGATCTTATGACCAGAAGGTTACCGGTTCAAGTTACTGAAATAGCTTTTTTATAAAATATAAATAGAAGATTGTATATAATTGATGATTCTCTCTCAACTCTTGTAAATCAGAGAACCTTGTACAATTTTAAGGTTATGATTACTATTAGATTGGGACAATTTTTGTGGTTTGATTTTTGCTTGATTGAATGCATAATTAATCTCAATTTAGCTTGACCACCTAGATTAAGACTTTAGATGATTAAATGCCACAATCAATGAGATTTATTTTGTCGGAAAATTAATCAAGCGACATATTTGAGACTAAAGTGTAGACCAACCTTAGAATCTTGTGTGAGGATATCTAGAATTAACGAACTTAATTTTAGGCTTCTTGTATTTCACGCCTTTTATTTCAAATTATCTATGAACCAAGTAGGTAACTCGGATTTAGAAGAGAAAGGAACACTCATGAATATTGGGTTCGACTAGCTTAAGTGAAGTATTTCCTAAATCAATCCACCGTTACAATTTTATTTTTAGTGTCCAATCCAATTGAAATCTAATACCTTAACCGATTTTTGTCATTTGATTAAATCTAGTCATTTTAATTCATACCTTGCATTTTTCAGATTTCCTTGATTTGCTTACTTTAATTTATTTTATTTTTAAATCAATCAATTCTTGAGTTTTTGAGTAATTTTTCATAGTTTAATTTAATTGTCTTACGTGTTGGATTTTCCCTTGGGTACGATATCTGATTCTTACCGATTTATATTACTTGTCGATGAGGTGCGCTTGTCTCTAATTGGTCTAAATAGAATTTAATTTATATTGTTTTGTTTATACCGCAACACACTGGAACTTGTCCTTGCCCTTAAAAATAAGATCTTGTGTAACTCAGTATACTAACATTAATTATTTAAAACAAAATGCTAGTTAACCTTTAAATTCTGAATGTATTAGTTTGGTGGAATTCAAACCATTTAGTTAACCATCTAAATTCGTATGCCAAATGTGCCAAAATATAGCTTTTTAAAATCTAAACATGTTAATAAAGTATGGTTTTAATTAGGCAAGCAAGTAGATCACTTCGATATATAAAAACAAGTGCAGAACTGGCTTTTCGTAAAGAAGTCGAGTGTAGAGAGTGTACCTGTATACACCTTCTAGAAAAATTCTTTAATTTTTAAATTTCTCATAAAAAATTTGAAAATTTTAATTTTATCAAAATCTTTTTCTTTTTTAAAAAATTTTGAATAAAAATAATAATAAAATACACGCATAACTATCACATGGACCAATCAAATACTACTTATATAATGATCCAATTTAACTTTTATATTCAAGTTCAATTAATTAAATATGATATAAATTAATAATTTTTTATAAATTTCTTGAATTATTAATTTAATTTGAGTTTAACTAATTTGTGTATAGTTTAATGGCTGAGTTAAATTATCATACAAGTAATATTTGATTAGTTTACGTATGATATTTCATTAATTTCATTATTATTTTTAACCAAAATTTATGAGTAGATCTTTTTTACAAAATCAAAAACTAAGATTTTTATAAATTTTAAATGTTAAGAGTTTTTTACAAATATTTTAAAATACAGAGAGCTCTTTGTGTTTTATCCAACATGCAAAATCATTCAAACAATCCGATCAACTGAAGGCCAACTGATTTCTATTGGTTAGTGTTTTGCAGTTAATCTTAATACTTTATCGAACCTTGCTATTATTTACAATGAACGTGACACCAACTTTGTGCTTAGAAAACTTCCGATTTAGCAATATTAATTCTTATAGAACTAGCAAAGCAATGGATCTCCTCTCACTTGTTATATAAGCTAAGCTTTAGATTTGGTATCAAACACACGTACTTGGTACTATAAATTCTTTACCAGAAAGTATAAACACCAACCAATGCAACATTCAAATATGTATGAAAGACGTCCAAAGATGTCGCAGGTAAAAGCAGAGGTTCTTGACCCCACCAACAAATGGAGCTCCATAACGACACCAAAAGATCAATAATTGGTACGACTCCAAGTCCTGCAGAATTCCCCATGCATGTGGAAGAGGCACAGATTGATGCTTCCAACTATGATACTCCCTGTCAAACCCTTTTGTTCTTTCGTTCAACAATTTAACTTACAGTGTGAAAGTTGGGAAAAGGTCCTTGTTTCCCTTTGGTGCAAAGGATCATCCTTCTGAGATGAGCGTTCTATTAAATGATATATCTGGAGAAACAATAGAAGGTGAAATCATGGCTATTCTTGGACCTAGTGGTGCTGGTATATCAACGTTAATCGATGCTCTTGCGGGCCGAATATCAAAAGAGAGCATGAAAGGGTCTGTGACATTAAACGGTGAGGTGCTTGATTCACGATTGTCGAAGGCTACATCTGCTTATGTCATGCAAGACGATCTTTTGTTCATAATGCCAACTGTGGAAGAGACACTGATGTTTGCGGCTGAGTTCAGGCTTCCACGGTCACTTTCAACTATAAAGAGCATGATTATTGCTACACACGTGCATTCTTCAACAATCACTAAACTAAGAACAGCATTTTATTTAGAGAATTAACAACACAAAAGAAATGACATACTTTGCATAGGGTCTTGTGCATTCTCTCCATCTTTTATGACAACCTATCAAAACCAAGAACACCTCGTGTTGGAGGAAGCTAACGGTAGAAGATCCAATATTTTATTTTTCACACCCACACACCATATGCACATAATTTCACCATATGTTATATTTTATAACATGTTCTACCATAAGGGGTAGAAAAAGATAATTGTGTCATTTTAAGGATGTTATAAACTATAGTTTAATGGGCGAATATATAATTATTAGGGTACTACCATATGTCTCAAATGCAATTAGTAAATTATTAATCATCCCATTACAGTTATTAAACATACATTAAGCAATTAGATTAATAGTGACGCATTTGGAATTAATGTTGCGATTATATTAGTCCACATATTTCTAACATAAAGTACATTAAAAAAAGTTATAATAAAGTTAGAGTTCTTTTTATTGATTTTCTTTGGACATAATTCAACTTTTATGAATCTTTAAATAAATGATAATATAGTAATAATAATAATAATAATAATAATAATAATAATAATAATAATAATAATAATAATAATAATAATAATAACAACACGGATTAATTACAAAAAAAATCTCAAACTTTACTCAATTCTACAATTATAGCCCGAACTTTAAAAAGTGACAATAAAATTCTCGAACTTTCAATTTTTTCAATTATACCCTGACGTTAGTGTCTTTGTTAAGTTTGTTGATATGGCTTGCTACGTGTCCAAAAACTCTAACTATTAATACATGTCAATCAAAATTAACACAGCAAATGAAGATTAATGAAATGATAATGTTTAATTACATAACTAAAACGACATCATTTTTTAAAATGACCTCAATTAGTTTATTCAGCCCCAACTCTCACCCCCTTCATTTAGTTTGTTTTCCCGACTCTCACCTCCTTCATTTTCAATTTAGCAACCTTATTCTAATTCTCACCCCCTTTGTTATCTTTTTTTTTTGTCGACGCCCTCAGCTCTTCGTAACAGACTGATAACGAACAAACAAATAATGAATGAATGAAGCTACGTAAACTGAAAACGAAGGGGTGAGAGTCGGGAGAACAAACTGAACGAAAGGGTGAGATTCGAGAGAACAAACTAATTTAGCTCATTTAAAAAAAACGATGTCGTTTTAATTATGTGATTAAATGAAGTCGTTTCTTTAATTTTCATTTGTTGTGTTACTTTTATCTGATGTGTATTGATAGTTAAGGTTTTGTAAACATGTGATAAGCCACGGCAGCAATCTTAATGAAGAGACTAACATCAGGCTAAATTAAAAAAATTAAAAGTTTGAGTATTTTATTGTCACTTTTTTAAATTCAGAATAAAATTGAGCAAAGTTTGGAATTTTTTTAATTAACCTTAATAATAATAATAATAATAATAATAATAATAATAATAATAATAATAATAATAATAATAATAATAATAATAATAATAAACAAATAAATAAATAAATATTACTACTACTAGTAGGACTACTACTACTACTATTACTAGTACTACTACTACTACTATTGCGACGACGACTACGACTACGACTACGACTATGACTAGGAGTACGACAACGACAACTACTATCACTACCACTACTACTACTACCACCACCACTAATATGATTACTACTGCTGCTAGTACTGCTGCTGCTGCTATTACTACTACTTCGACTGCTATTGCTACTGCTACTGTTACTGCTACTCCTACTTCTCCTATTGCTACTACTCATGCTACTACTTCTACTACTACTAATACTACTAACGCTATTCCTCCTCCTCCTGCTCCTCCTCGTCCTCGTCCTCCTCCTCCTACTACTAATACTAGTAGTACAACTACTACTACTACCACCACTACCACTACCACTACTACTGCCACCATTACTACTACCACCACTACTACGGCTACTACGACTACTACGACCACTACTACTACCACTACTATCACGACTACCACCACCACCACTACTACGACTACTACGACTACTACCACTACGACTACTACAACCTACTACTATTACTACTACCACCACCACTACCATCACTACTATCACAACTACTACCACGACTACTACCACTACTACCACTATGACTACTACGACTTACTACTACTACTATTACTACTACTACTACTACTACTATAATAACTACTACTACTATTACTACGACGACTACAATTATGACTACGACTACTACTACTACTACGATGACTACTACTACTACTACTACTACGACCACTACTACTGCTACAACAACTACTACTATTATTACGACGACTACAACCTACTACTACTACTACTACGACGACTACTACTACTACTACAACAACAACAACTACGATTACTACTTCTACTACGACTAAGACTACTACTACTACTACGACTAATAGTACTACTATTACGACCACTATTACTGCTACGACTACTAGTACTACTACTACGACTATTACCATTACAACGACTACGACCTACTACTACTATTACTACTACTACTAATACGACTACTACCACTACAACCACCACCACCACCACCACCACCACCACCACGACTACTACTACTACTACTACTACTACTACTACTACTACTACTACTACTACTACTACTACTACTACTACTACTACTACGACTACGACTACTTCTACTATGAATACGACTACAACTACGACCACTACTATTACTACGACTACCACTACTACTACGACTACTACTACTACTACTACTACTACTACTACTACTACTACTATTACTACTACTATTACTACTAGTTGAAGTTCATATTTTTTAGTATATTAACTTATTTATCACTAACCTATGTCTTTTGATAACTTAGTTGCAATAATAAAAGATGGATGTTTGAGTAATTTGTAACAACTTTTAGACACAATTATTTTTCATCCCTTAATTTCTCACCTGTTGGAACAAACGCTCCTTATAGGAGCATTTTTAAAGACAGTTGATTGAATTCAATCCCCCAATTCAATCAGCGAATTATTAGATATGATTATCAGATATTTGACATGATCAAACAATCAAATATCTCTAAATTCACCAAAAAAAAATTGATTAGCCGTTTATCAAACAAGGTGATCATAGTCATCATCTTTACTTTTTGAACGTGTTTTATGTGATTTTATTATTGTTTCATATTTATGGTTGACTTTTTCTTCTTTCAAAGACTCTAAATGCCTGGAATCAAATTCCATTAATGAAAACATATTCTTTTATTTATAATCATCATGCATAATTCCTATTTGAAGGAAAATAATGAACATAGATTATCTTATAATGAACAAAAGTATTCTGTTTAGCTACACAAACAAGGGGTATTTTCACAAAAAGGAATTAGGAATTAAATTTTGGAAAAGTAAGTTATTTTGAGAAAAATGGGTTATAAGTTATTAATATGAGTAAACGGGTTTAGTTTTAGGACGAGTGGGTATCCACTTATCTACAATATTGTCATGTAAATACTTGTATGCCAATTAAAAGTGGTTCCATTTGTCACATAAAAAAACATTATTAAAACTAAAGTTTTGACTTAATTTATTTGAGTTTGAAAAGTTTGACATTAAATTAAAATTTTTTAAAAGTTTGACAATGAAATAAAAATATTCCAAAAGATTTGATATTTGAAATTATATTATCCCTTATTTATACTTATATTTACTTATAAATAATTATTTTTATATATTTATAAATTATAAATATTTTACTAATATTAATAATTATTGGTACTAACATTGAGTCCAATAGACTAATAATACAAGAAAAATTATTTAGTGCTTGCACTGAGTCTGACGGATTGATATGATAAGAAAATCAAAATGCTAAGTTTATAAAATTGATAAGATATAGAAATTTAATAAGCTCTAGGGCATAAAAATTAATCAACATTGATAGTAAGTATGACGATTATTAAAATAGAACATTAATCAATCCTTTGATAAACAATAAAAATCAAATAATTAACTTATATATTTAAAAATAAAAATTATAAAAATAAAAATTTTATTATCTTATCTATTAATACTACAAGAAAATAACAAATTATTGATAGAAAATATTCTGGGGTAAATTAGCGACAGAAATTGATTTTCTGTCGGTAAACATAGAGGGAAATTATTCTCTAGATGTTTTCGACAGAATATAGCATCGGAATAGTAAAATCTGTCGTAAAAATAAGTGGCAATGGTTGATGGAAAAATAAGCATCTAAATTATTGATAGAACCACAGTTCCGTTGGTAACTGTCGAATTGTTTATAAATTATCAAACGACGTCATTTTGAACATCCACTTAAGCTACTCAAAACCCCCCTTCTCCCTCCCCTCTTTTATTTTCTCTTTTTTTTTTCCCTACATCAACGTCGTCGGTCCCTCTTCCTCCCAAGCATCCAACGTCGATTTTTGATTGCTTCGGTCCATCATACTTCGTTTTCAAGTAAGTTTGCACTTGGGTTTATTTTGTCTCCAAAAAAATTCATTGTTAAATAGTTATATATATGAACGTGGGTGGGTAGGTTTTGTTTTGATGGAATGTGTGTATTATGCATTTTTACCAATTATGGTTGGTTTATTTGTCGTGTGAATGTGTTTTTATTGGTAAGCAATGGAAAATTGCAGTGGTTTTTATGTTAGTTAGAGATGAATTCGGGTTGCCTATAAATTGTTTGAAGAAATGTCTCGTAGGGATGTTGGTGAGATGCCTTGGAACCTAAAGAAAATGCCTATGGTAGTTACATAAGACTTGAAATGGAAACTGAACAATTATATGAAAGGTACTTTGAAACTAAAACTAGTCATCGTAATTAGGATTAGCAATATTACTCAAGCTTAGCCTAAAGTCAATTTAAAGGAGTTAATATAAAAAAATGGATAGGATTTCATATAATAGAATGAAATTGGACAATTATATGGAAGGTGATATTTGTGAAACAATTAAAGGACATTTTTATGTATTAATATGGTAAAAGTTGAATATACTTAAATATTTGACTATGTAGATAATTGTATAAGATTTCTTAGTTATCTCAATGCTTACAATTGCTTCTAAGTCTGCTTTCCATACTACTTGTTGAATAATGAATTCTTATCACAATTAAATTGATCCAATAACTTAACAAGTGTTGATGTATGTTAAGAGTGTTGATGTATGTCAAGTGTTGGTATATACTGAGCTAGTTTAAGGTAAAATCTATAATTTAGGTATTGATATCTTACTTTTATGACTTCCATAATTATATCTATATGATTGTATATTTTCTTCGTTATATTATAATATACATAGATAATGTGGACATAGATGTGGTTATTCATCATTTTAAAAGTTTATTCGAAGAAATATTTGATAAATAAAGGTATATCTATTTGTTAATAATCATGTATTTATTTAATCAATTTTTTGAATAACTGTGTATGATTTCTATTATGAGTTCTTTTTAAATATAAAGGAAGTTATGCCACACTCTTTTTAAATCACACTCTTCTTTTAGCTTCTTGTTAAAACATGTTATTGGTTTCTATGTGTATCTCTAAAAATCAAATTGATATATTCGATCACTCCCTCTTTTGCTAATCTAGATGTACTGACAATTAAAGAAATGATAAACACTAAAATTTTCAATTTTTCAGTTAAAACGATAGTCTCTTGCTTTTCTTATGACATATTTGTCTTGTTTGCTTTTAGGTAAAATAAAAAAGAAAAAGTATTGCATGTCTTGTACTATAAAATCTATATTTGAAGTTTAAAAAATCTTTGTAAGAAGGAATTTATAAAGGTACTCCGACTATTGATATTTGAATATAACCTTTTGAAGAGATCATTGACAAACCTGACTCAATAAAGACATAATAGGTTAAGGAAGCTAAAATCCTCCTATTAGTTTGATTTCTTTACAAAGATTCAGTACATGACTTGAAATAGAATAGTTGATGTCACGTCTATTAGGAACCATAACCTTATTAGGTACCTAGTATAGACATTTGTAAGAGAAGATAGTTAGTTAAATTTACTACTTTACAATTTTAACATTTCGAAAATTTAGTAAAATCTAGTTCATCATATACACTTTCTTGCCTCCATAATGTTCAACTCTTAAAGAGAAATAATTGAGTAAATTAAATTTTGTATAGCACATATTATTGTGAATTTAACTATAAGATCCTATTTGTAATACTCGCTAGGTGTTAAAATGTTAAAAAGGATTTTGACAATTAACATTCTATAGGTATTTCAAGAGGTATCAAATTCCTTTCCTATTGAAATATGTCAAACTTTGAGGGCCTATACTTATAGGGTAAAAGAAATAGAAATGATATGCAATCATATTGACATTGTCATCCTTAGTTATAACAATTAGTTTGTATTTCCTATGAATATTTAAGTTGAAGACGAGCACAACTAAATAATAAATTAGTTATGAGGTAATTTTTAGATATGTTAAAGATTTAAAGAATAATGAAATAAGTTTTGAGTGCATTATTACGTGTGCGAGTGTGATATAAGTTGATAATGCATTTCAAGATCAAGAAAGATTTAATTAAGTTCTAATTAAGCTATAATGTAATCTTAATAATAATTGAGTTGTATATGATTCCTATTTATTGGTAAAAAAGAAAATGTATATAAGGTTTTTCTTGTCCGAGATCTCTTGATTGAACTTGTATAAGGCTATGCCTATTTTCTTTTATAATACAATTCTTTTAATGTATTAGGTTGTTGCCTATAATACAATTTAAAAATTATAAAAATCTAGCTAATTGTTTATTGTCTTTGTTAGGATATTGTTATATATCTAAATAATTAATTTTGGCATTATTTATTAATTGGACATATAAGATATTAATTGGGTCATGACTTGGATTCAAAAGTTATATGAATAATCTTCTTATTGAAAAAGAATTATATCTTGGATTGAAGTCTATTATCATGTTGGTAATTGAATTATGTTTTGCATGGATTTTTGTGAATTTCGGATAGAGAAGAAAATAAAGGGATATGGTTGTTGTGTATTTGAAGTACACATCTTGAATCTACAGTTAAAGTCCATCTTGAGTGGGGCATCTAATATCACAGGAGTTATCCATATATCAGATGGTGGCTTCCGTAGCATTGTAGAGAGATGAAGAATAGATGGTGAGTGATCGGTCGTTGTAAACGAAGATCCATTGAATGGAACTCTCTCAAATATGTTTGTTTTTCTAAAAAGGGCCCTAGGGACTTAACGTTCAAGAGTGAGCAGAGTCAAAGCTTTTCTGCAACCTCCAGGTAAAGTGAAATTAGTGTGGTCCACTATCTGCATGTATAACATGTGTCAATTTAGCCAATTAAGTATTAACTGGATGATTTGACTCTTCTCTTCAACAAAAATTGAGTGTGGTTTTTAGGATTTGGCAACTAATGCATCTTCTGGTGAAGTAACGTGGAAAGATTCCAGCAGATGACTACCGTAATATATTTGGCGAACAACTTCCAGATTTATCTTTGAAGAAGCTGAATTTATCAGGAAGTTGCTCTTGTCAATCTCAAGTGTATTTAGTTTTCATTCTTTATTTAATTAATCACTTGAGTTATTTGTTCATTGTTCTTTCATTAAAAGATTGATTGAGAAAATCCTCTGTCGAGGTTAGTACGAGGTGGTCGTATTATTGGGTGTGAAATTCTTTCACGGGAAGTGAGGTTGAGGGATAGTGTCAAGGGTTGAGTGGTGTCGGCTCAGTAAAGCCTTGGGTAAATCTATTGTACTTCAGTGAAAGATATTAATCTGGGGGAGGGCCCCGTAGATGTAAGCAAGGAGTGCCAAACTATGTTATCAAATTTTTGGTGTTTTTATTATTTCGATTTTTGATTGTTTCTATATTGTTGGTGCCAAATACGTTTTTGGAAAGTTTGTGAAATAATTAACCCCCTTCGATTTTTCAATTGGTATCAGAGCAAGGTCACCGATTTAGAACTTGGTAACAAGTTGGTGCAGATCCTAGTTTTGCAAACATGACAAATTTTAAGGAAGACGAAGACTTGGTATTACTCACACGAAAATTTGGTAAATGGATGAAAAGAATAAAGAAGGACAGACCTAGCCTTAGACAATATGGCAGCAAAGAAGAAATCGCTAATGGCTTAGCGTCGGTTGCCCTATACAATAAAAGTCCAGTTACTTGCTTAACAGTAAATGAGAAGGAAGTAACTGAAGTCGAAAAAGGGAGAAAATCGGAAAATTTCGAAAACAATTCAGCTCAAGATCCAATATCAGATTATAACAGTGATGAAAGTGGCCTAGATGATGGAAAGGAGAATATTTACGAGGCTTACAAAGCTATGTGTGAAAAATGGGTGAATACATGTAGAAAGAATGAAATATTGGAAGAAGAAAATCTCTCCATGAAGAATACCATACAAGAATTAGAAAAGAAGCTGATGTTGATGTCAGATGAGCCTGGTGAAGCTAGAATGAAATTGATAAGTATTAAAAAGGGATTGAGAATGTTGAATGGAGGCACGGAAAAATTGCATAAGTTGATAGAAATCGGTAAGGCTAAAGGGAATTTTGAAGGTATAGGTTATAAAGGTGAGTGTTTGAAAGTTAAT
>JANZXR010061017.1:0-12239 GCA_027575705.1 Erythroxylum echinodendron | reverse complement strand
CGTCATAACACAGAGGCAAGGAGGATTTAAGAGTATAAGCATCGTCTGTGATGACGTCAGAACACAGAGGACACGTCTTCACCAAGACGATACAACATAGAGAAAAGGGTGGATGAAGAATATGAAAATGAGTAAAGAAAAACATAAAAGATAGATCATAGAGGAAAGAATCGTCTATGTCACTGTACACAGAAGAATAGACTTCGTCTGTGTTATTGATAGCGTATAGTCTGTGACACAGAGGACACGTATCGTCTGTGTTACTGTTCACAGACGAATTAAAACACAGGGGACACGTATCATCTGTGTTACTGTTCACAGATGAATTAAAACACAGAGGACACGTATCGTCTGTGTTACTGTTCAAAGACAAATTAAAACACAGAGGACACATATCGTCTGTATTACTGTTCACAAATGAATTAGAACCCAGAGGACACATATCGTCTGTGTTACCTAAGACATCGTCTGTGTCACTATTTATAGACTTCGTCTGTGTTACTGTTCACAAACTTCAAACGATAGATTCTCAGTCAATAGAGGGTTAACCCAGAAGATAAAAGTCAACCACAAAGGATAGAACACAACGGATAGATTAAAGACTAAGGATTATAAGAAAGAGTTAAGAAGTACTGGAGTGAAGCGTATCTTTTGTGTTCTTGTTCACCTTGTATCTTCTGTCCCAATGTTGAACCCTCAAAAGTTAGAATTGACCTTCGAGATCTTCATGGAAGTTATGGAGCTTGAAATCATCTTTCCAACCATATAAAGAATATCCCAAACCGATTTCCCTAGAGAAAGATATGATGCTTGAAATATATCGTCTCTGTTACCCAGACTTCTTCTATGACACTGTTCACGCTATCGTCTGGGTTACTGTTCACGTATATCTTCTGTCCCATTGGTTGACCTCTCAGAAGGTAAATTTGATCTTGGGGTCTTCAGGGAGGTTGTAGACCTTGGAATCATCTTTCGAACCATATGGAGAATACCCCGAACTGAATACGCTAGAGAAAGTTATGAAGTTTGTAAGATATCGTCTGTGTTACTGTTCATAGACTATCGTCTGTGTTACTGTTGACAGACTTCGAAATAGACAGAAATCAGACGATAGAAATGAGATGAAGGGAAGCTAAAAATGAGACGCAAGCAATGAAAAGATAAAAATATTAGACCCTTCAGAAGATAAAGTCGACCTTCGAGGTCTTTATGAAAGTTGTAGAGATTGAAGTACTCTTTAACTCTATCTAAAGAAATTCTAGATTGGATTCCCATTGGAAAAGTTATACCAATAGCCCCGAAGCAAGTATATGTGTGAAGTGAGGACTCAACCATGCTGATGATTAAAGGATTCAGGTTGAAAGGTAGGAATGAACTAGTCGACTGTTCTAAGAGCTGAGCTGAGACTAATAAAGGGGAGTTTTGAGAAGATAACCCGAAAGTGATCAAGGTGTTATCTCAGGAAGATAACTTACATAGTAATATATTCTGCATGCATGAAAGTAACAGATTATGGTATCAGAGTATGAAAGCAAGTAGGAGTTGGGCTTCGATAATGGGGTCTCACAGAGTTGGTATTAGAGCATGAAGCATGAAGGGAGTGAGACTCCGGAATCGGGGCCCGATAGGGTATGGTATCAGGGCAAGCGTGAATAATCATATGTGAAGAGTTAGGCTCTGAAAACGGGGCCTTACAGATGTGGTATCAGAGCATGAAAGCAAGTCTGAGTCAGACTCCGGAAACGGGGTCTGAGAGATTATTAAACTTAAACTATAGGTAATAATATCTTTCACATTTATATCTACCATCCCACATGGCCCATCAATGTTATTGGTCCTAAAAATTGACATGACATGTTTAATATCTCATAAAACAAGTAGGGATTATTTTGATGTGAATTTATCGACAAGGTTATATTACAATTCACTACAAGAAAATTTAAAATTACTTCTGGAAAAAATTTTGTAGTAAATTAGTGAAGAAAATTGATTTCAGTTAGTAAAATTGTCGTATTTTGAGATAAAAAATTGTCTGTCAGTAAAGTTGGAGGCAAATTATCCCCACAATTTTGTCGATGAAATATAGCTACAGAATAGCGAAGTTTGTTATAAAAATAGGCAGCAATGGTTGGTGGCAAAACAAGCGTTGTTGAGCAAGTTTTAATTTATTTAAAACCCTCAAAATACCATAAGCACACGAGTCGTGAAGAGCTTTCGATCCCTCGAGAAGTTAGTGAAATAATCAAATTCTAAGTTGTCTAAAGCCTAAAAAAATTAAATGAAAATAAAAATCAAACAAAAAAGTTAACAATCAAATATGGAATGATTGAAATTAAAGTTGTAAAATAAAACAAAGAAATCAAAATTGAGCAACACCAAATTGACAATGGGAATCATATAAGAAGAGTTTCCAATTTATGAGAGAAGGGATTTTTCCTATCATCAATGCTAATCTAGTCATGTACGTGTTATTGTGGTATCGGTTTTAAACTATTGTAGGGTGGACTACTCTCTCTCGAGTTATGATAATTGAAACTTAAATCATAAACCCTAATTGAATTATGGAATTTTCAATCTTTCAATTAATAAAAGACCTACAATTTTAATTAGATCTAAAGCCCTTTAATAAACAATGGAGTCTCACACGAGATCTCTCTCCATATAATAAGCAACTAGATTAATTACGTGGTCAATTAGATGGCCTAACTCTTATTAACCTAATCTAATCATTTTTATCCAGTTCACTCTCTCAACTATTATCGAAGTATGCAAATACCACAATCAATCACAACACTCAATCATAATAACACAATAATAACTATAGTAACAATAAATCAAGGTCAAATCCTGAAGGAAAGTTAAAACATCTTAGTCAAACTCAAATACATACATATATTCATATTCATCTTCATATTCAAAGAAAAGAATAACAAGATGAAAGAAATACACAATAGAATGGGGATCCAGACGCCTCGGGAGAGTGGCAGCCGTAAAGACTTACTTATTTCTCCTCTTCTCTCTCTCTTCTTTCTCTCTCCTTGAAGCTTTCCTAATATGGAAGAAATGGAGGCTCCTTAAGGTTACATCATTAAGTCTTATATAGTATTTCCAATTAGGGTAACCCTACGGTCTTTTTCGGGTTCGAAAGGTTTAAAAAATATCTCAAAAACTCAAGTAGGGACTGTTGTTCGCGTATCTGTTATGTAGGCTACAATCATGGCTGCGAGCTTTTGCTTCTGTCATGATCGTTAATCATAACACTATGATTGTGATCCATAACGCCATAATCGTGGCTCCTTGAACTAACTTCTGTCACGATAGTGGCATATTCCCTTTGATTGTGGCTCCTTGTTTTTGCTTTTGTCACGATCATGGCAGATCATGATTGTCAATGTTTATGAGGTGCCTTAATGGTTATTTCCTAGGTCTTCTTAAAATCTCCTCCAATTGCCCTGAAATATGGACAAACACATCAAGGCACCTTATAAATATAAAATTGAAGCTCAACATCATGCTCTAACCTATAAAACACTTAAAACACAAATATTTAACAAACTAACACAATTTAAACCTAAATATACACTAAACAATCAAATTAACAAGTAATCACACACCAAACTATCTACTAAAACACGAAGCAATCTACAACTATTAAGCTTCACGGATTACTAATGGAAATTTCTTCCATTGGTAAATTACCAACAAAAATGTGATTCCTTTGGTAAAATTTAAAGTCAAATGACATCATTGGGTCTTTGATTTCAACGATTTTAATATAACGATAATGATATTGTTCGGTTTAACACCAAACGATGTCATTTTCGTTCACCTTTAACCTACCCGAAAACCTTATCTCTCTCCCCTGCGTTTTCAATTCTCCTTGTTTTCTTCTATGTTGTTGTCTGTAACACCCACAAACCCCCTGGAAGGATATATAAATGCTATACAACAGAACCAAAATAATCCAAAACATACCAAACAATCATTTACATGTATTTCTAGAAACTCAAGTAAATGAGCTTTCCAATCCATTAAGAGATATTTTATAATCAAGACATAATTTACATCATACAAGTTGAATGTTTCAAATTACAAACTATAATTCCAACTTTGAACTATGCTATAGTTATTACAAACCATACGCACATAAAATACAAATTCCAACATGGATCATTATGTTAACTACATTACAGAAACAAACTCAAATATACATCTTGTTAAAACAAAACACATCCTTCTTTGACCATTGTGGTTGCCTTTATCCCAGTCTTTAAACCTTCTTATCAAAAGCTACACGGAGGCAAAATCACTGTGTTAAGCATAAAGCTTAGTAGGGAATAATTAAAAAAATATACGATTTGGTGAATGTTTCTAACAATCATCTATCATTCACATGCAATAGGAATCATATCAAACCTCAGACAATCTTTAATTGTTCAAATTATTGAACATTCAATAACATTTGTTTCAAATTGGAATACAACATATCAGAACATATTATATACTTTCTTCACATTTATAAGTATCTAAACAGAATATCAGAATCACAAAATAGAATTATCTGAGCAAATCTTGTTTATATCAAAACAACATTTAGTTATATAAGAACTAAACTTTTATCAAATCAGAATTTAACTTATTTCAGAATTAGACATATATTAGAATACAAAACAAGTAAGCCTGCTAATCCTTTTTACAGAAGTGGGTAATGGGACTAATACAGGAGATACCGTGATTGGTATCATAAAACAAGAGAGACTTATATCTTGACACCAAAGTGTCCTTATCAGGAGACACCAAAGTGTCAATATCAGGAGAGACTTATGTCATAGACACTGAAGAGTCATTATCAGGAGACCTAAAGTGTCGACACCTTAAATGTGTCCAAAAGCAGCTGCAGACCCTTCTAGGCATGCCTACTTACCCACAACTAGGACTTGGTCATTTTAAAATAAAACATTTCAGATTTCAAAATCACATGTAAAAGATATAATGCATATCATATGACTTATTCCATTTCACTCATATAGGATATAATCATTCACATTTAATCAAAGCCTTGCGAACATAAACATTTGTAATAATATGCACCAATGAATACATTAAGTAATTACACATTACATGTAGTCACACTAGTTCCCAATTCATAAACATTCATAATTAGCACATTAATCTTGTTCTTAAGATCACATTAACATTCATAAGTAGACTTCATTCCTTTAACACCTTATAAGTTCCAAAATTAGATACTTTCGTATCTAATAACACGTTCCTTAAGTTATTACTTTAATTACAAATTCAAATCTTATTTAACTTTGATAAACCTATTCTACATCAAACTAGGTTCATTTTACACCTTAATCATGTCTAATTACACCACGTTAAAGAGACTTGTCCTCATGTGGTTCAACAATTGCACAAAACCAAGTTTTTCACCTTCCTAACCCTTTTCCAGATTTTCTCAAGACAAGTTTTGGTTTGTATGGCTATTCTGACATAGGTTTATACTCAAAATACTATAAACTGTCCTCAAACAAGGACAACAACCAGTATTCAACTTCAATCTGAATTTCAAAACCCTTCGAGACAGAAATAAAATTATATTCCTTTATGAAAATTGTAGAAATATGTGTTTAGTTTAATAAACAATTAAAATCATTCCAATTGAATATCTACAGGTCAAGTTATGGATAAAATATCGATGGAATCACTACAATTGTCATCACCTTCAACACCACTTCACCATATTTTATCAATTCCACTTCAAATCCAACTTATTTATGCCTCAATTCCAACTTAATTTCATGTCTAGAGCCAATTAAAAATCATTCATTAACTAACTTACAAATCAATATCTTCCACACATCAAAACCAAACTAGAAATTATCCCACAAATATCATTTTTCCAACATTCATTTCTCATCATCTTAACACGTATTCCATACTAATTCAGTTATCATATAGTTTATATTAATACAAGCTATCAATATGAACATCATAACTAATAATTCATGCCAATTCAATTATCATCAAACCTGTATTAATACATGCTGTCGAGTTTAGAATTCCTTTAGCATATCACCTTTAAGTTCCTTCTTTCAAGAACTTACCAAATTGGCCCTTCATGTAATGAATACACAACCCTCAATAAATCATTATCAAAACATCTCCTAACCAAAATGTTTCATAGAAGCGTTAATAAGACATTAATAATCATTTTTCACATTTTATAATTTGATTAATTCAGGTTTTAAGGCCTTTAAAAGTCAGGAAATAATATAAGATTTCTACACAGGGGTCTATCACAAGCAGTATTAGGGAAACAAGCATAGCTCAAGCTCTAGTCACTATTTTATCAAGCCACTTTCACAGAGGTCAAGTTAAGACCTAGATAATTCATTCTTTGAGTTTCTTCAAATTTGTGCTCTAAAGATATGAAAGACCGATCAAAAGAGAAAGATGAAATTGAAACCAAAATTTCAACTTCCCTTGATAATTTCTTTCCTTCTCTTTTTCTCTTCCCCTTTTTCTCTCCTTCTCATCTCATTTTCGCTTTTCTCCCTCTTCTAACCTTATAGCCAACCTTCACTCTCATTCTATTGCCTTTTTCATCCATTTTCTCTAGAAAATTCAAAATAAGTCAAACTAATCCATGTGTCACCATTCCATTGGTCCATGTGTCACCAATCCATTGGTACATATGTTATCCTTCTATTGGTCCATATTTATTAGTCCATGTGTCACTTGCTTTAGGCTCCACATGTCACCAATTATAAGGCTACATACGTCATTTGTATTGCTACATATGTCACCATTCTAAACCTCCACATGTTACAAGTCTAAAGTGCCATTTGTCACCTTAAGATGTTGCCATTAGTCACCTACAAAATTAGTCCACATTTCAATCCAAAATTGGTCACTTGTCACATAATTATTGGACCATTTGTCAATCAACCAATGGTTCCAAATGTCATTCAAGGTATAAGCTTAATCATACTAATTTTCATATACCAACTTATCTTGTCACTTGACAATTTTCATTTTCCAAATGTCCATTTTAATACCTCAATTCTCTAATGGTATTAATTAATCCTAACTCACTAAGTATGATCCATTAATCTATATTCAAGAAATATGCAATCTACAATCATATCACAATTTCTAGTACATATACTTTCATGTATATGTAACATTTCAACTAGGGTACAATTTGGGCCCTTACACTGTCGGTCTTCTCTCTTCCATCATTTGTCGTCCATCATTAATGCTTTCCTCTCATCCATTGTCCATTGTCCATCTTTTTCAATTAAGTCGACTTAGTCGTCCATACTTTTCTCTCCCTGTTTATTTTTCTGTGAGAAATTTTGTTGTTAAATGGTTATGTGAATGTTGGTGTTGTTGATGATTTAACCCACGACTGTCATATTGGGGGTGGGTTAGAATCAATTTACAAGAAACAATCAAGGGTTTTTCTTCAATTATTTTTGTGTTTTTCTTTTATTTGTGTAAAGTGTTAGATAATTGGGGATCAGAACAGATGGAGGTGCGGTGGGACTCCATTTTCTTTTTTAAATTATTATTTTCTATATAACCTCACCAATTTGGTACTAGCTTTACTTTCTCTTATTAAAATTCTAGTCTGGTAATAGGTGCTTCCTTTGGCCTCCATGTTCGTCAATGGAGTTTTAGCATTTACCTGATATTCTTGTCCTCACATTTTTGGGTTTAAAAAAGTCTACTTATATGAACATCCGTTTTGTAAATTTTCTTGATCATTTGAATTGTCTAAAGAATAAAATTACATGAAACATTACATATATAGTGCTTAATCTATATACTATGTCACATTGAAGAAAAGTTTATAAAGGTTTTAAGGAAATTTATCTTCAAATGGAGACTTTTAAACGTGTTTAAGTATGTTTAAGATAAATTTTGTCAAAAAGATATAATTTATCTTTGAATATGTTTTTCACGTTGTTTGGTCGACCTATATCGAATTACATTAATGAATGATAAGCAAAGTACATGTACTTTGAAACCATAACTAGTCATCATAATTAGGATTAGTAATATGACTCAAGTTTAGCCTAAATTCAATTTGAAGGAGTTAATATAGAAAAAGTGATAGGATTTCATATAATAGAATGAAATTGGACAATTATATGGAGGTGATATTTGTGAAACAATCAATGAGCATTTTTACGTATTAATATGGTAGAATTTGAGTATACTTCAATCTTAGATTATGTAGATAATTGCATGAGATTTCTTAGTTATCCCAATGCTTATAATTGGTTCAAAAATTTATCCCAATGCTTATAATTGGTTTTAAGTCTACTTTTCATACTAGTTGTTGAATAATGAATTCTTATCACAATTGAATTCATCCAGTAACTAAAGAAGTATTGATCATATACTGAAATAGTTTAAGGTAAAATCTGTAATTTATGTATTGACATCTTACTTTTATGACTTCAATAATAATCTCCATATGATTGTAATTTTTTATATTATGATATACATAGATAATGTAGACATAGATGTGGTGGTTCATCATTTAAAAAGTTTACTTGAAGAAATATTTGATGAATAAAGGTATATCTATTTGTTAATAATCTTGTATTTATTTAATCAATTTTTTTATATAATTGTGTATGATTTTGATTATGAGTTATTTTTAAATATAAAGGAAGTGATGCGAAATGATGCGAAGTGATGACAAAGAGTTAAATTGTTTTGAAATCACTTGGTCATAACTATATATCCTAATTTTTTTCGATTACTTACACTACCAATCATATGTATCAATAATAATGGGTTATCTATTAAATATCTAAACAACTTAAACTCATGGACTTACTATAATCTTTGATTCAGGTTTCCAATCTTCGTACAGATTCCACTATAATATAAGCAAATCTCATATTCTTTGCTTTGTTCAACAACAATCAAATTAGTTAAAATATTAGTCACTTTCTTTAAGTTAACTTAATAATAATATATAAATAGGAAAACCAATATTGTATATAAGTTTTGATATAAATTATTAACTCTTACTTATTCTTGTACTTTAAGAATTCTCCTAGATAAGAGATAGGAAATATAGACTGAGGGACTATAACATCATATTATATACTAAGTGGCATCATCATTTGCCACAAGAAGTGCCTGCAGGCATAAATCAATATTATAATAGCCATAACTCAAAAGATTGCAACTTCTAAAAGACATAATGAGGAGCCAGTTGGCTTTATAAGGCTATTCGCACTATATGTCTTATATTGTTTATACATAGAAATTTTAACTTGAAAACCAAGAGGTCTTTAAAAAAGGGAGAAGCTTTTCATGGTTTCTAGTTTTTCCACTTTAACAATACTTTCTTTTCTTTCCTATAAGAATAAAAAAAAATCACTTTTAGCTTGTTTGTTATAAGATCTTTAGAGTAATGAAGATATATTTTAATTTCATTTAAACAAGAAGAACTTTAGGAAATGTTATGAATGATGAAAATTTTGATGACAACGAAGCCTATATGAATGCATAAGTGTTACATGCTCTATATGAAAATTTTGCATATTTTTACCATAGGAACCATGTCTTCTAAGTTTAGGTTTAATGACTTTTCTCTCTTAAGCTTTAATATTTTCTTAAAGTTTTTTGTGATTATATTTATATCGTCCTCATCACTCTTACTTATATAGGTCCTATATATAATTTTCCTCCTCCTTAGAGACTTCAAAAATCACCTCTTCTTATTGAATTTAGCTCCTTTTCATGTAATGCATTCATCTACATCTCATAGGTTAGTGATTAGATTAGCTTTTTGAATGGAATGGTCCTTAATTTTTTGTTTATTGTATTTCTTACAAGTCGTGTTCTGTGTTGAAAAGTGTCAATAATTGTCCAACCTCATCTTCATTGTAGTTTGTGATTGTTCGTCTTAACTAAGAAATGTCTATAATATGATCAATTTTGTGTTGTTCTTTGCAATTTTACCTGTAATAATGATTTATGAGATTTTTGGTTGGGGTATAATAGTGTAAGTATTTATGTTTGGGCATAGTTTAAATTGAAACATAAAGACTTGAACTTATAGGTGATTAATTCAAACTTAGTATTAACATAATAAATTCACTTAATTAACATGACACTTCTTTGCATAGTAAACCCCTAGGATGGTATATAGGCTAGAAACCTGTGATGCAGCTCTTATGAGGCTTATCGGTAAAAAATTTTCACAAGCCTAGGAGTTATAGCAAGAAATTGCTTTCTTGATTCATATGGTGTAACAATGCCATGTATCATAGTGCTTATTTAAAATCAAAGTTTGGAAATCATCTTATAGGTGATTAATGCAAACATAATTATCTTGGTTTTTTAAGTTGTTGTTAGGAATATTGTTAGAATGATTGATGGCTAGATGTATGAATTACATAAGTATTTACTACATGTCAAATGAGTTTGTATAATTATGGATGATTTGAGGCATAATAAACTCCTAAGATGGGATATAGGCTGGAAACTCGTGATGCAACTCTTATGAGGCTTATTGATGAAAAATTCCACGAGCCTAGGAGTCACAATGAGAATTTCTTTCTTGATTAACAGGTATAAACAATGCCACGTACCATAATGCTTGGTTAGAATATTATTTTATTTAACTAATACTCACATATGTTCAATTTGTATAATTGTGAACTCATATGGTGGGATAGTTTAGTTTCAATTTGGAGGGGAAATGGTCAGATATCTATAAAGTAAAGATTAAATGTTCTATAAACTTAAGGGAAATGAAGGATACTAACTATGAAATCACTTTTTTAAATAACAGTTTTGCATAAATGAGTAATGTTGATAGATCTTAGATGTATAGATGATTAACACCTGCTGGTTTCATTAATCCTGAGTTTGTTGAGGGAGTTGAAGCTTTTATTTTCTATGCATGTTCTCAACCCACATATATAGATGGTTTAAAGATCAAATGTCCATGTAAAAGTTGCGAACATATTCTTTTTCTTCCTATTGATAAAGTGAATCTCCATTTGCTAAGAAAATAGTTTGTTCCAAATTATTTTGAGTGGACACGATATAGGGAGCCATTAATTTGTAGCATCTCCAAGGGTAATGAAGTAAATTCGCTAATAAATGTGGATGGGTTTGACGGGGGACTGGATTTATAACAAATAATATGCGTACAACTGAAAATTCGTACTCCCAAATAGTTTATGATGCAAACGGTTATACCTTTTAGGCAAATATAGAAAATCTTAAAGAAGAACCACACCTACATGCAAAAACATTTTTTGACTTGCTAAAATCAGTTGATCAAAAATTATGGCCAAATTGTTAGACCATGACTCAATTATCTTCAATTGCTTGAATATTGAACATAAACCTTGAAGGGCATATTTCTAATCGAAGTTTGGATAAAATTCTTGCTTGGTATAATAACGAATCATTGCCTCTAATCATACAATAGTTTATAATTTCTACAATATGAAAAAACTTATTAGGGGTCTTAGTTTGCTAGTTGAAAACATTGATTATTGCAATTTTAGAAGTATGTTGTTTTGGGGAGATCATGTAGAATTACAAGTGTGCAAATTTTGTGGTCAGTCTAGGTTCAAACCTAAAAAGCATTTTATGAAACAGAAATGAGTACCCTGGAAGCAGATGTATTATTTCCCACTAATTTTGAGACTTTAAATACTAAGTGCCTCTGATGTTACTCCATCTCACATGAGATGGCATAATAAACATGAACAAGAAGATGGAATAATAAGTCATCCATCGGATACTCTCATATGGAAACATTTCAATAACACTCATTTTGAGTTTGCAGTTAAAAGTCGAAACGTTATATTAGGATTGTCAACAGACGGATTCTAATCTTTTGATTAATCCGACCAACAATATTTTTCATGGTCAAACATAATTACTCCTTATAATTTGTTAGCCCCCGAAAAAATTTTTTCGTTAAATTAAGAATAATAGTTTATACAATAAATGCATAAGAATGAATTGAGGGCATTTTTGGCATGTAACTTAAGTACTAAGAGAGCCTAAGCTTATAAGTAAGGGTAAAGTGGACTGTTGGGACTCATTAAGGGTACATTGGGAAAAAGGAATTGTGGTCTTGTTATCTTAGAAGAGTGATAAACATGAATGGGAGAGATAAGAAGACAAAAACGTGAAGAAGAGAGGTTTTGAAGAAGAGTGAAAAGAATAGAGCCTTAAAC
>JANZXR010060987.1:0-12242 GCA_027575705.1 Erythroxylum echinodendron | reverse complement strand
CTTAATTCTATCAATCAAAACTCGAATGCATTGACAAAATCAAAGTTCTTGATCCAAACAAGTTAAAACCAAAACTCAAATGAATTTTAACAAGTTTAAGCTACTAGCATTAACCACGTGGAAACTCGAACCTAAGATGATTAATTTAGCAAATAAATATGCTAGCAAGAATAAATTCTAGATTAAATTCATGCATACACAATTCGGCATTCATGCACATAAACCAAGAACACAAAATCATCACAATTATACTGAAGAAAATTAAGCACAAGTTCTCATGAATAAACTAGAGTTTAAAGGTTAATACCTCTTACAACTGAAAAGAAAAATTAGTTTTTCATCAATATAAGGTGCGAAAAAGAAAAATAAAGTAAATCCCTAATTATTGTTTAAGTAAAGAAGATAAAAGATGAAGAGATAGAAAATTACTATTCACGTAAATAGTGCATGAACAGTAATATACAAGAGAGAAAATGAGAAGTTGTCAAAACAATGAGCTAATATATCCTATTTATATAGGTCATGAGGAAGTGCAATGAAAGTTGAATCCTTGTAGGATTCAAAAGAGGAATTCATGGAGGAGGACTTCTATTCCATGTTGAATTTGATCTTTAAAAGGTGGAATGCAAGTTAGAGAAGGAAGAGGAGGTGGCGCATCCTCCTTGCAGAGGTAGGATTCCTAATACTAATAAGATTCCTAATCCTAGTAGGAGTAGGATTACCCCGCCATCATATTTTTCGTCAACAATTCTATTTTTCTCCTCGAATTACCAAAACGGGAAATCCTTGTCAAAATTGGATTCCTTGTGCAACTGGGATTTCTAATCCTACTAGGATTAGGATTTGGCAACTTTGACTATTTCTACTCATTTTGAGCTCCTCTTTTCAAATACAAACTCTGTTTCTACAAATTCCATCTCCTTAAGCTCATTTTTACATCTACTTTCCAAATGTACCTAAAAAGCATAAAACAAGATAAGCGTAACATTTAAGACAGAAAATGCGAATAAATACAAGTATAGAGAAACTAAAAAGATAAGAAAATATCAGTGTATCAAATTCCCGCATACTTGGCTCTTGCTTGTCCTCGAGCAAGGAAAACAAAAACAAACAAAAACAAAAGATAGGAGAACTAATGTGACAAAAAGAAAATAAAAGGGTGCAAGAAAATTACTTAAGTGCAAATTTTTTTCGAATCTCCCAATCATATCAAAGAATGCAAGTATTATAACTAGAACTTAGTCAACCATGGTCAAAACATGAAAGACATGAACTCACTTTAAATGTAAGAAACAAACTCTAGCATCAAGGAGCTAGAAGAAGTCCACACCATATCAAAATAATAGGTCCTCTCTCATTGATATGCACTCCAACACAGATGTGTTTAAGATTCATGTGTTTAACTCTAAAAAATTCAATCAATGAATACAATCTACCATATGCTTGCTTTTCAATCTTAAGAAAGTATACACGCACATCAATAATCAAAAGGATTTAATCAAGTTTGTAATGGGGCTCGACTCAAGTTGAGATAATAGAAAGATAAGAAAAGGTGAAGTACCAAAGAGAGTAAAGCAAATACACATCAAAGAGCACCTGCACAAGTATGCATCCATGTACATCATTCTTACTAACTTCTTTGATTTTTCTTTTTCGAAACTCATAGGAACCACATTCTTTTCATTCTATTCCTTTTGTATATGCCTAGGCTTTTTTTATGGCTGAATATATTACATTGTATACTATGGCCTTTCTTTCATTTTTTCTTTTTTCTTTTTTTAAAGGCGAGACAACATTATTGCACAACAGTGCAAAAATTTGATAGGATATCATTTATTCCTACAAATTAAACCTTAAAATACTACACATAAGATAGGCAAGTAAGGTATCGATCCCACAGAGAACTATAAAATCAGCACTAATTTTCTTTTCAAGCAAGCAAGAGTGTTTAAAAGCAAGAATGCAAGTGAATTAACTTGATGCAAAACTAATCTAAAAATAAGAGAACAAGTCACGAAAAGAAAACGCACACACTCACACAATTCTTGAGGGGTTTTATGTGAAATTCAAGTAAGAAAATAATTAAAATATAAAGCTAGACTAAAGAGAGCAATTCAACAATTTCAAGAAAATCAAGATTTTCAAGATTCAAATGCAAGAGAGTTACCAATAAACACCTAGTAAATTCAGTCATAGAGCACAGAGATGATTCAATTGTTATGTGTGTGATTAAGGACACCAACTGGTCTAGTTTATCTTCAAAACTTGAATGCAAGATAACTCTTTTACTTCAAAGATTTGACCAAAACTCGAATGTATCAAGAATCAAAGTAAAGCATTAAGATCAATGGTTTAATGTCTTAATTCTATCGATCAAAACTCGAATGCATTGACAAAATCAAAGTTCTTGATCCAAACAAGTTAAAACCAAAACTCGAATGAATTTTAACAAGTTTAAGCTACTAGCATTAACCATGTGGAAACTTGAACTTAAGATGATTAATTTAGCAAATAAATCGTGCTAGCAAGAACAAATTCTAGATTAAATTCATCCATACACAATTCAGCATTCATGCACATAAACCAAGAACACAAAATCATCACACATATAGTCAAGAATATTAAGCACAAGTTCTCATGAATAAACTATAGTTTAAAGGTTAATACCTCTTACAATTGAAAAGAAAAATTATTTCTTCATCAACATAAGGTGCAGCAAAGAAAAATAAAATAAACCTTAATTATTGTTTAAGTAAAGAAGATAAAAGATGAAGAGAGAGAAATTTACTATTCACGTGAAGTTGTCAAAATAATTAGCTAATATGTCCTATTTATATTGGTCACGAGGAGGTGCAAGAGAAAGTTGAATTCTTGTACGATTCAAAAGAAGAATCCATGGAGGAGAAGGACTTCTATTCCATATTGAATTTGATCTTTAAAAGGTGGAATCTAAGTTAGACTTCTATTCCATGTTGAATTTGATCTTTAAAAGGTGGAATCCAAGTTGGAGAAGGAAGAGGAGATGACACATCCTTGCAGAGGTAGGATTCCTAACATGAATAAGATTCCTAATCTCAGTAGGAGTAGGATTATTTGCCATCATATTTTTGTCACCGATTCTATTTTTCTTCTCGAATTATCAAAACAAGAAATCCTTCTCAGAATAGGATTGCTTATGCAACTAGGATTCCTGATCCTACTGGGATTAGGATTTGGCAACTTTGACCATTCTTATTCATTTTGAGGTCCTCTTTCCAAATACGAACTCAATTTCTATAAATTCCATCTCCTTAAGCTGATTTTTACATCTATAGTCCAAACATACCTAAAAAGCATAAAACAAGATAAGTGTAACATTTAAGACAGAAAATGTGAATAAATAAAAGTATAGAGGAACTAAAAAGATAAGAAAATATCAGTGTATTAGTCTTGATAAGAAAATGTGTCATTGGTTATGCTTCATGTACTCTTGATAGTGCTCAATGCAACTGCCATACAACTAAGAAAGAGTTATTTGCTGTTGTGTTTGCTCTTGAAAAGTTTAGATCTTACTTACTTGGCATGAAAGTTGTTGTAATTACTGACCATGCAGCACTTAGGCACTTGATAAAGAAAAAGGATTCTAAGCCGCTCCTTATTCGATGAATCTTACTCTTGCAAGAGTTTGATCTTGAGATTAAGGGTAAGAACGGTGCTAAGAACCATATTGCAGATCATTTTAGCCGCTTTCATGCCAAGGATGTGAAGACCGAACCAATCAAGGAACACTTCCCAAATGAGCAGTTGTATGCATTACTTTCATCTTCCTCCCAACCATGGTATGCTGATTTGGTTAACTTTTTAGTTACTAATAAGCTACCCTCAAGTATATCTAAATCCCAATGTGATAAATTTAGTGCTAATGCTAGACTTTATTTTTAGGATGTGCCTTATCTTTGGAAGATTGGTTCGTATTTGATTGTGAAAAGATGTGTGCTGCAAGATGAGTTCCATTCTATTCTTACCTTTTGTCATGCATATTCTTGCGGTGGGCACTTTGGTGCTAAGCATACTTCTCACAAGGTTCTTGATTGTGGTTTCTTTTGGCCTATATTATTTAAGGATGCATATGAATTTTGCAAGTCATATGAAAGATGCCAAAAAGTAGGGTATATTACTCGTAGAGATCAAATGCCTTTAACTAATATGCTATTTGGTGAGATTTTTTATATTTGGGGTATTGATTTCATGGGCCCTTTTCCTGCTTCTTATGTTTATGTTTACTTACTTGTTGCTGTTGATTATGTGTCTAAATGGATTGAAGTTGTGGCTACTAGAATTAATGATGCTAAGGATGTTGTTAATTTTGTCAAGACTAACATCTTTAATAGGTATGGTATTCTAAAAGCAATTATTAGTGATAAGGGAACCCATTTTTGTAATCGATCTTTTGAAGCTTTGGTGCGCAAATATCATGTTGTCCATAGAATCTCAATTGCCTATCATCCTCAAACTAGTGGCTAAGTAGAATTTTCAAATCATGAGATCAAGTGTAGAAAACCGTGCAACCTAATAGGAAAGATTGGAGTCTTCGATTAGGTGATTCATTGTGGGCTTGTAAGACAGCTTATAAAAACACCTTTAGGAATGTCACCCTTCAGGATGGTTTATGGTAAAGCTTGTCACCTCCCAGTTGAACTTGAACATCGCGCTTTTTAGGCAATTAAGCAATGCAACTTTGAGTATGATGCTGTAGGTACCCATAGGAAGTTGCAGTTATAGGAGTTAGAGGAAATCAGGAATGATGCTTATAAGAATGCTAGACTTTATAAAGAAAGAACCAAAGCTTACCATGACAAGATGATTAGTAGGAAGGAGTTCCAAATTGGTCAAAAAGTCCTTTTTCATTCAAGACTTAAACTCTTTCCTGGAAAGCTTCATTCTAGATGGGTGGGCCCTTTTGTTGTTACTAATGTGTTTGATTTGTGATTTGTTTCTTACATTTAAAGTGAGTTAATGTCTCTTATGTTTTGACCATGGTTGACTAAGTTCTAGTTATAATACTTGCATTCTTTGATATGATTGGGAGATTTGAAAAAAATTTACACTTAAGTGGTTTTCTTGCACCCTTTTATTTTCTTTTTGTCACGTTTGTTCTCTTGTCTTTTGTTTTTTTGTTTTTTTTTGTTTTTGTTTTGTTTGTTTAAGTGTAATATTTAATACACTAATATTTTCTTATTTTTTTAGTTCCTCCATACTTGTATTTATTCGCATTTTCTGTCTTAAATATTACACTTATCCTGTTGCTTTTTAGGTACATTTGGACAATAGATTTAAAAATGAGCTTAAGGAGATGGAATTTTTAGAAACAAAGTTTGTATTTGGAAAGAGGAGCTTGAAATGAGTAGGAATGGTCAAAGTTGCTAAATCCTAATCCCAGTAGAATTAGGAATCCCAGTTGCATAAGGAATCCTATTCTGATAAGGATTTCCTGTTTTGGTAATTTGAGAAGAAAAATAGAATCGTTGATGAAAAATATAATGGCAAGTAATCCTACTCCTACTAGGATTAGGAATCCTACTCGTGCTAGGAATCCTACCTCTACAAGGATGTGCTTCGTTCTCTTCCTTCTCCAACTTGGATTCCACCTTTTAAAGATCAAATTCAATATGGAATAGAAGTCCAACTTGGATTCTGCCTTTTAAAGATCAAATTCAACATGAAATAGAAGTCCTCCTCCATGGATTCCTCTTTTGAATCCTACAAGGATTCAACTTTCTCTTGCACCTCCTCATGACCAATATAAATAGGACATATTAGCTCATTATTTGCACAACTTCTCATTCTTTCACTTGTACATTACTGTTCATGCATTATTCACATGAATAGTATTATTCTCTCTCTTCATCTTTTATCTTCTTTACTTAAACAATAATTAGAGTTTTATTTTATTTTTCTTTTCTGCACCTTATGTCGATGAAGAACTAATTTTTCTTTTGAATTTTAAGAGGTATTAACCTTTAAACTCCAGTTTATTCATGAAAACTTGTGCTTAATATTCTTGAGTATATGTCTGATGATTTTGTGTTCTTGGTTTATATGCATGAATGCCAACATGTGTATGCATGAATTTAATCTAGAATTTGTTCATGCTAGCACGTTTTATTTGCTAAATTAATCATCTTAGGTTCGAGTTTCCACGTGGTTAATGCTAGTAGCTTAAATTTGTTAAAATTCGTTCGAGTTTTGGTTTTAACTTGTTTGGATCAAGAACTTTGATTTTGTCAATGCATTCGAGTTTTGATTGATAGAATTAAGACATTAAACCATTGATCTTAATGCTTTACTTTGATTCTTGATGCATTAGAGTTTTGGTCAAGTCTTTGAAGTACTAGTTATCTTGTATTCGAGTTTTGGAGATAAACTAGACCAGAATGGCGTATTTAATCACGAACATAGCAATTGAATCATCTTTTTATTCTATGTTTGAATTTACTAGGTGTTTATTGGTGAACTCTCTTGCATTTGAATCTTGATAAATCTTGAAATTGTTGAATTTCTCTCTTTAATCTAGCTTTTGATTTTAATTATTTTCTTACTCGAATTTCGCATAAAACCTCCCAAGAATTGTGTGAGTGTGTGCGTTTTCTTTTCGTGACTTGTTCTCTTTTTTTTTTAGCTTAGTTTTGCATCTATTTAATTCACTTGCATTCTTGCTTTTAAACACTCTTGCTTGCTTGAAAAGAAAATTAGTGATTATTTTATAGTTCTCTGTGGGATCGATACCTTACTTGCCTATACTACGTGGGTAGAATTTTAAGGTTTAATTTGTAGGACTAAACGACATCTTGTCACCAAAAGAAGAAGAAGTCCAAGAGGCCAGTGGGAGATGTAGCCAAGAAGAAGGCAAAGGAGACAGCACAAAAGAGGATATGCTTCCATCGCAACAAAGAAGGACATTGGAAGAGGAACTGCAAAGCTTATCTGAAGTCAGTGAAGCAGAAGAAGGCATTAGATGTCCCACCATCTACTTCAGGTAAGATATTTGTTATTGAGGTTAATACTATTTCTAATCATAACATTTGGGTATTAGATACTGGATATCGCTCACACATATATGTTGATATGCAGGGTCTCAGGGATAATAGACTGCCCAAAAAGGAAGAGATGGACTTACGTGTGGGAAATGGAGTAAAAGTTGCTACATTAGTTGTAGGAACATATGTTTTGTATCTTCTTAGTGGTCTAGAGTTAATTTTGGAAAATTGCTATTATGTACTCGTTGTGACTAAAAACATTGTTTTTATTTCATGTCTTAATAAAGCGGCATTTTATTTAACTTTTTCAAGAAATGGTTGTTCAATTAAGTTGAATGAAACATTGTATGGTATTGTTACATTATGCAATGGAATTTACATATTAGATATGTCCAATCCAATCTTAACTATCAATGATAATAAAAGACAAAAACGAGATAACCTGAAATCATCTTGCTTATGGCATTGTCGACTTGGCCATATAAGTGAGAAATGCATGATTAAGCTATACAAGAATGGTAGCTTAGGGTCATTTGATTATGAATCATATGACACATGTGAATCTTGCTTGTTAGGCAAGATGACTAAATTATCTTTTAAAGGAAAAGGTGAACGAATAAATGGGTTGTTAGACCTAATACATTCTGATGTAAGTAGTCCGATGTCAATTCATACCAGAGGTGGTTTTGTGCACTTCATTACTTTTATCGATGATTATTCACAATATGGGTATGTGTATCTTATGAGATACAAGTCTGAAGCATTTGAAATGTTTAAACAATTTAGACATGAAGTAGAGAAATAACTCAGTAGAAGTATTAAGACACTTCAATCAGATCGAGGTGGTGAATACTTAAACGAGAAATTTCTATCTTATCTCAAAGATAATGAAATAGTATCTCAGTGGACTCCACCTTACACACCACAACATAATGGTGTGGATGAAAGGAGAAACCGAATCTTGTTAGACATGGTAAGGTCAGTTATGGGCTTAACAAATCTACTAAAATCCTTTTGGGGTTATGCACACGAGACTACTATTTATGTGACAAACAGAGTCCCTTCAAAGGCAGTTGAAGTTACCCCATATGAGATATGGACTAACAAGAGGCCTATTTTTCTTATATGAAAGTTTGGGATTGTCCAACTTATGTGAAGTAGATTTAATTAGACAAGCTTGAAGCAAAGTCTAATAAATGTCTATTTATAAGATATCCTAAAGAAATAATTAGATATCAGTTCTATAATGCTTTAGAGCAAAAGGTGTTTGTCTCAAAGTATGCTATCTTTTTAGAGAAAGAATTTCTTCTAAGAGAAGACAGTGGAAGCAAAATTGAACTTGATGAAGGTCATGATGCTCAAACAGACGCAAATCAGTTGCTTAAACCCAAACTTATTGCTCATAGAGATGAAACAATGGTCGAACCTTCTAACATACAAAATGTTCATAGGTTAAGTAAGATACGTAATGTTCCAGAGAGATATAGATTTCTCGTAGGCGAACACAATGATGTATTGTTCATAGAGTATGATGAGCCTACAACCTATGAAGAGGCTCTAAAGAGTTCAGAATATGAAAAATGGCTTGAAGCCATGAACTCCGAAATAGATTCCATGTGTGAAAACCAAGTATGGACTTTGGTTGACCCACCTGAAGGGTTAAAACCCATAGGGTGCAAGTGAATTTTAAAGAAGAAAATTGACATGGAAGGTAATGTGATTAGCTATAAAGCGAGGCTAGTCGCTAAAGGTTATCGTGAAAGATAAGGAGTTGACTATAACGAGACCTTTAGCCCCTTAGCTATGCTTAAATCCATTAGAATACTCCTAGCCATTGCTGCTTATTATGATTATAAAATGTGGAAGATGGATGTGAAGAAAGCTTTCCTGATTGGAAACCTAGTTGTAGATGTATGTATGATACAACCTGAGGGCTTCATATCCAGAGATGGCAGAAAGGTTTGCAAGCTTTAAAAATCCATTTATGGATTGAAGCAAGCATCTAGGAGTTGGAACATCTGAGTTGATGAGACAATCATAGAGTTTAGTTTCTCACAAAATCCTGATAAACCTTGTGTGTACAAGAAGGTTAGTGGAAGTGCTATCATATTCCTTGTGTTATATATGGATGACATATTATTAATAGGAAATGATGCCTCAAGTTTCCAATTAGTCAAATTTTGGTTGTCCCAGAATTTTTCCATGAAAGACCTTAGAGAAGCTACTTACATATTGGGAATAAAGATCTATAGAGATAGATCAATGAAGTTGCTAGGTATTTCACAATACATAGACAAAGTGCTAAATAGGATTAGCATGGAGCAGTCCAAGAGAGGGCTTCTTCCTATGACTCATGGGATAAAACTCTCAAAATCTATGTGTCCTAAGACGCAAGATAAGAGGACTCGTATGAGTATGATCCCGTATACTTTTGTAGTAGGATCAATCATGTATGCTATGTTATGTATAAGACCCAATATATCATATGCTTTAAGTGTTACGAGCAGATACCAATCGGATCCTGGTGAGGGTCACTGGGTGGCTGTTAAGGATATTCTAAAGTACTTGAGAAGAACTAAGGATATATTCTTGACATATGGAAATGGAGATCTCGTAGTAAGCGGGCACACAGATGCCAATTTTCAATCTGACCAGGATGACTCCAAATTCCAGTCAGGTTATGTTTTCACACTAAATGGTGGAGCAGTCAGTTGGAAGAGTTCCAAACAAGAGACGACTTTAGAATCGACGATCGAGTCAGAGTACATTGCAACTGTAGAAACAAAAAAGAAGTTGTTTGGATCAAGAAATTCGTCATGGAACTTGGAGTGGTTCCTAGTATAGACCCAATATTGTTGTACTATGACAACAATGGATTTATTGCTCAAGCCAAGGAACTGAGGTCTCATCAGAGATCCAAGCACATGCTTAGGAGATATCACTTGATCAGGAAGATATTTGATAGAGGTGATGTGGAGATAGAGAGAGTACCCACATATCAAAACATTGCTGATCCTTTGACTAAGCCACTTCCTTAGACAAAATTTGATTCTTGTGTACTTGCATATGGTATTAGATACAAAGGCGATTGGTTTTAGTGCAAGTAGGAGATTGTTAGAGTAGTGCTCTAAAGGCAATCACCTTTAGCACTTTTATACAAAATTTATTTTGATTAATAAAGCAAATAGGCATTTTTTTATTAATTTGATATTCATTTATATATGAATTATTATTGATCTTAAATCAATTTAATGAAGTTCATGATACAAAACATAGCATGAAGGAAATCATGATGAGATCATGATAACGAGATTCCTATCATGTGCAATTATGTTAATATCTAAATAATCCCTAGTTATAGGATTAATAAGACAGGACATTATTAATCTGGAAAGACTAGCATATATTATACTCATTGGTTTGATCAACCAATGGATCTCATAAATTATAAGCATGAGATGTTCAGAGTTAATATGTCTATGCTTACTAAGGGTAGTAAGTACATTGGATGACCTGCTATGAGATTAGGTGCATTATGGTATCCCATAATAGTCCATATATAATGTAGAATGTTATATATAGACCACTATATATGATAACTATAACTTAATTACAATATATAGGTATACTGATGCTTAACATGGCCAAATTACCTAGTACATAACTCCAATGATTACATAGCACTCATGGTACCTAAAGGTGTAACAAGGTGATACCCTTATTTTAAGGAGTACTAGTATGTCAATGTTAGTGCTTAGCGTAATAAATCTAATGATAGTGAACACATTATGTATGTATCATATAATTGGGAGATATCACTGAGATATATTGTCATATTATGTATAAGCATGTCTTACTATTATAGTACATAAATTCTACCTAGCAAGGTATAATCTACACATAGGGTATTTTCACAAATAACCTATTATATCAAGTATAACTGTACAGTGTATGATCATACATACCCCACAAGTATTGTATATGTGAAAACCACACATACAAACCTGTATAATACTCCCCACATATGGTTACAAAACATATTTGTAACCATATGTTACAAATAATTCATGGCAAAATCCATTCTATATATGTGATTACCGGATGCATATAGATATGCTTAGTGGCATCTATGTAATAGTCAGGGGGTTCTACATACTACACGGTATGTATACACACTAAACCATTTAGTAAGGCAACACCCCTTAGATGATACATATCACCTAATTACCATAGTTGACATGTGTGGGTGATGATGTAGCATCCGTATATTAGGATATATATATACTCTGTGTATGTTACCCATCAATTACCAAATTATATGAAGGTTTGTACTTCGTACATTCAATATATTGTGGCATGCAGTTACCAGTATTTGTGTTATGTGCAGATAGTTATACCAACATACCAATGTATACTACCTAGATACCATACATTTAATATATTGTGGCATGCATACCAGTAACTGCAAGGAAAATCATTATGATAATTAATTGTGTGACGATTACTGTTATGTTGTAACACCCCAATCCCGCAACACACGTACCCGACATCCTGAGGGATATCCGAGTCCGTGCCCCACGAGGGTGGCATGCTATAGCACTCGATCATTACTCTTCTGTGTTTAAATGATAGCTACATGCATAAATTATGATGTTATATGAATGAATTGCATGAGATTATGTCTTGGTTAAATTGGGTATGTATGTCTTGGAAGATGAATTAATGATGTGTTAGTAGTTAATGAAAGATATGGTATGTAGTTTAGGTGAAATTGAGATGTTTTAGATGTATTGGAATTTATGAATAATTAAGTGTGTGTGTGCTGCCAAATTGTGGCCTAATAGTTAAGGATAAGTTGTAAGATGGTTTGTAGTGAATTTGTGAAGTGAATTGTGTATTGAATGGTGTAGAAATAGTATGGAAGATGTAGAATGAGAGTGAGGATAAAATCTGGAAATTTTGTGTTTGTATGTATTTCAGTGTTTCTGCCATAACTTTTGATATGGTTGTGCAATTGAGATGCTTGTTGTCTTGAATGAAACTAGAAGAGTTTAGCTACATTTCTTGTGAAGGAAGTGAAGTCTAATTCTGACTTTAAGAGTTCCAAATTTGATCATGAATGTGAGCATATGTGTAGGTATGAACAGCATAATTTTAATGACACTAAGGTTGGATTTGTGATCAGAAACTTTGGGAATTAATCTGGGTTGATTTAGGCAGAATTTG
>JANZXR010060956.1:0-12244 GCA_027575705.1 Erythroxylum echinodendron | reverse complement strand
TTAATTAGTCTAATCATGCTTTATTAAATAAATAAATAAATAAATAATATTTAAAAAAAAAATTTCGGGGCTAATAGCCTAAGGTTAAGGGTGAACTAGTATAAATCATGGTGTTATATTCTCTAACTCTTACCTTTTTAATTTTCTTATTATTAGAAGAATAGATACTAATTTTTGCTATTACATTACTCATTAGTTTAAGTGCGTTGTGTAAACTTGTAATCATATGAATTTGTCAAAAAAATCAAGAAGATTTTAAAGATTCATATCTTAAATGATTTATCACAAATCAACCCCCTTTGTGTGTATTAACAAGTGATTTGCTTCAGTTGGTATCAGAGTAAGGTTTCCAAGAAGCACTCTTACAAAGTGAGATAAAGATCTATGGCTGAATCACATATTTTTATAGTAGAAGGTGCCTCAGTCTCAAGACGCTTACATTCAATGGTGAAGATTATCATTATTGGAAGAACAAGATGCAACTCTTCATAGAATCCACACATATTGATATTTGGGATATCATTGAAAATGGTTCATATATCCCAATAGACAACGAAGGAGAAAGTATCTCTCGTGACCAATGGTTGGTTGATCAGAAATCTTGCTTTCAATTAAACTGAAAGGCCAAGTTCTTTTTAAGTTGTGCTTTAAGAAGAAGTGAATATGTTAAGGTTCATGGATGCGAATTTGCGAAGGAAATGTGGGAAATATTAGCCGTTGCACATGAAGGCACAAACTAGGTGAAAGAAACCAAGATTGGTATTCTTATTCATCAGTATGAGCTGTTCAAGATGAAAGACGATGAGTTTATTGATCAGATGTTTATACAATTTCAAACAATTATTAATGGAATTAAAGCTCTGAGGAGAATCTACGATAGTTAAGATCATGTTAAAAAAATTCTTAGAAGTCTTCCAAAAAGATGGAGACCCAATGTAACTGCAATACAAGAGGTCAAGGATTTGAGCAAGTTGAAGCTAGATGAATTGGTTGGTTCACTAAAAATCTATGAAGTAGAGCTTGATACTGAAGATAAACTCAGAAGGGATAAATATACTGCATTGAAGGTTGGTCAGAAGAATCAAAAGATGCAAAAAAAATAGAAGTACATCTTCAAAAGCATTAAAGATTGAAGAAATCAAGAATGATGATACTAGTGAATCTGATCAAGATTCAAGTGAAGATGAAGATGAGCTATCCTTCATTTTAAGAAATATTAGAAGGATGTGGAAAAAGAAATCAAGGGGAAATAAAGACTTCTCTTTCAAAAAAGAATAGCAAAGACGTTTCAAAGAATGATAAAAGTTCTATCCTCTGCTTTGAGTGTAATAAACATGGATACTACAAGTCTGAATGTCTGTTGCTCAAAAGAAAATAAAAGAAGAGTCAAGAAAACAAAACGAGCATGATGGCAACATGGGAAGATCTAGATTCGTTTGAATCTGAATTCAACTCAAATACATCAGAACAAGCAAATATATGCTTGGTAATTGAAGGGAAAAGCGATGATGAGGTAATTTCTAACTTTGATGATCTTCAAGATGCCTATTTACAATTGTTAGAAGATTCACATGTTATCTTAAAACAATATAGGCTATTGAAAAGGAAATTTGTTGAAAATTTAAAGAATGCAAAACTTTTAGAAGAAGAAAATGTCTACCTCAAGAAACAAGTAGACGATATGAAAAAGAAAGCAAATGTAGATAGATATGAGGAAATTAATCTACTAAAACAAATGATTAATAGTCTTTCAGTAGATTTATCGAAATTTACAGAAAGTACAAAAAGGATGAATGGCATGATTGGAAGTTATAGACATCCAAATGATAAAAGTGGATTAGGCTTTAATAATAGAAATACTACTTATAATAGTAATGTTCTTTATAATAATAAGTTTGTTTATAATAGGAATTTTGTTCCTAATAAAATGAAAAAAGAAACAATATTCTTATTATTCAAAGAAATATTATATGACTAACCCTAAAGGACCCAAGAAAATATGGGTACCTCAAAAAGATATTATATATACTGCAGATCTCCTTACTTGGAAGAAGCAACCACCACCAATGATATTTGGATAGTGACTGCACGTGATACTTGACGTGTAGAAGGTATATGTTCCTAGACCTCCAATATAAGCAAGGAGGATTAATAACTTTTGGAGACAACAAGCAGGGCAAAATAATTAGGATCAACAAAATTGGTAAAGATTCTCTTTCATCTATTGGTAGTGCTTTACTAGTTGATGGATTAAAGCATAATCTAATTAATATAAGTCAATTATGTGATTTTGGATTTGAAGTATTCTTTAATCAAAATTATTGTCTAGTAAAAATCAAGGACTGATCCATATTCTTTTATGCTAAGAGATGAAATAATCTCTATAAAATTAACTTAGATGATTTGAAAAGTCAAAATATTTCATGTTTTATATCAAAAGATGATGAAAAACTAAGTTGGCACAAAAGCTAGGTCATGTTAGCTTTAAACATATTTCCAAATTAGTTAGACATGATTTGGTAAGAGGTTTACTAAAGATCAGTTTTAACAAAGATTTCTTTTGTGAAAGTTGTAAAAAAAGAAAATAAGTTAAAACATCTTTTTTGTCTAAGAATATTTTAACTTCTTCTAGACCTTTAGAGCTGTTACACATAGGTTTGTTTGGTCCAACCAGAACAACAAGTCTTGGTGGAAAGAGGTATGGTCTCGTGATTGTTGATGACTTTACTAGATTTTGTTGGATATTATTTTTATCTCATAAAGACGAATCTCTTAAATGCTTTGTAGTCTTATCCAAAAAGTTACAAAATGAAAAAGAAATTTCTATTGATGGAATTAGGATTGATCATGGTGGAGAATTTGAAAATAAAAAAATTCAAAATGTTTTGTGAAGAGAATGGAATTTTCCATAATTTCTCTACTCCTAAAACTCCTTAATCGAATGGAGTTGTAGAGAGAAAGAACAGGACGATTCAAGAAATGGAAAGGACTATGCTATGTGAAATGAATCTTCCTAAGTACTTCTAGGCAGCAGTTGGAAATACAGCTTGTTATATTAAAAATAGAGTATTTTTGCAACCTATTTTAAATAAAACTCCATATGGATTACGGAAAGGAAGAAAGCCAAATATTTCTTACTTTCATCCTTTTGGTTGCAAATGCATTATCTTGAATATAAAAGAAAATTTCGATAAATTTGATTCTAAGATCAATTTAGGAATTTTTCTAGGCTATTCTATTAATTATAAAGCTTATAAAGTTTATAATCTTGTTTCTAGATTTGTTGAAGAATCTATGCATATAAAATTTAATGATGATTCTCATCTCGATAAAAGAGACGATTCTGATGATGAAACTCTATCTACTTCCTTAGTTAATAACCTAGATGATTCATTACCAAACGATCCATCTGATAAAGTAATAGATAACTCTGAAAATATTAGCTTAAGAAAAGATTGGAGATATAAATCTTCTCACCCAGAAAACTTGATTATAGGAAGAAAATCAAAAGGAGTGAGAATTAGATCCAAGTTTAGAAGAGAGGCCAATGTAGCATTTGTTTCCAAATTAGAACCTAAGAAAATTAATGAAGCTCTTCAAGACGAAGGTTGGATTTTAGCTATGTAAGAGGAGTTAAATCAATTTACAAGGAATATAGCCTGGTCGCTAATCCCTAAACCCTCTAATAAATCTATTATAGGAACTAGATGGGTATTCACAAATAAACTAGACGAATCAGGAAAAGTAACCCATAACAAAGCTAGATTAGTATCTCAAAGCTATAATCAATAAGAAGGAATAGACAGTAATGAAACATATGCTCCTGTAGCTAGACTAGAAGCTATTAGGATCTTTCTTTCATATGCTGTTCATCATGATATAAAACTGTTTCAAATGGATGTGAAAAGTGCTTTTTTGAATGGTTTTATAGACGAAGAAGTTTATGTAAAATAACCCCTAGGTTTTGAAGACATTAATAAACCAGATTTTGTGTATAAACTTCATAAAGCTTTGTATAGATTAAAACAAGCACCTCTTGCATGGTATGATCATCTAAGTTTTTTTTATATTAAAGATGACTTTGTTAGAGGCCAGGTAGATAAAGCATTATTTCAAAAAAATGTTAAAATTGATTTTATCGTTGTACAAATATATGTAAACGATATCATTTTTAGTGTTGCTTCTAGAAAATTATGTTCAAAATTTGAAAATATGATGACAAGTGAATTTGAAATGAGTATGATGGGTGAATTGAAGTTCTTTCTTGGCTTATTAATTAAACAAACTGAAGAAGAGATTTTTATTCATCAAGAAAAGTATATCAAAAAACTTTTACTCAAATATAAAATGGAAAATGTTAAACAATTGTCAACTTCTATGCATCCTTCAATCCTCTTAACTAAAGTATAAGATGGAAAGAAGATTGATCAAACACTTTTTAGAGGAATTATTAATTCTTTGCTTTACCTAACTGTAAGCAAGCCAAATATAATGTTTAGTGATTATTTGTGTGCAAGATTTCAAGTAGATCCTAGAGAATCTCATTATATTGCAGTTAAAAGAGTATTGAGATACCTAGCAGGTTCTATTGATCTTTGCTTAATGCATAAGAAAGGTAAAGATTTCAAGTTAATTGGTTATTGTGACGCTGATTATGCTGGACATAGGATTGATAAAAGGAGTGCAAGTGGAGGTTGTCACTTTCTTGGTCATAATCTAATTTCTTAGTCAAGCAAGAGGCAAAGGTCAATTACTCTATCTACTATAGAAGCTGAATATATGTCAGCTGTAAGCTGTTATTCACAAATATTACGAATAAAGTATCAGTTAGAGGATTATTCTATCCAAGGAGATCATATTCCAATCTTCTGTGACCACACAAGTGCTGTCCATCTCTAAAAAAATCCAATACAACACTCAACGGCAAAGAATATTGAAGTTAGACACCATTTTATAAGAGACTATATATAGAGAGGGATCATCAATCTACAATTTGTTGAGAAGAATCAAAAATGGGCAGATATCTTCACCAAAACCTTAAGTGAAGACCAATTCAAAGAAATCAGATGAAATCTGAATATGGTGATGTTAAATGACCATTCATCTGAAACTCCATGATATAGACGATTTATCCTGAAGAAGCTGAAAAGTTGCAAGTTTTTAGACTAAACATTAGCAGTAACTTTTACTTGGTAGTTTCAAAATTGTAATTACCTGCGGATCAGTTAAAATCGGTAACTTTTCAAGAGTGTTTATAAAAAGAGCAATCATTTCAATATCTGTAACACTTTACACTATAGAATTTTAGAGAAAAACTTAGAAACCGACTTGTTTAGAGTGTTCTCAACAAAAATGATCCAACGCTCAATTCTAAACATCAAACTCTTCTCATTTTATTTCATATCTTTCTCTTAATATTCTCCATATGCTAACCTTGATTCTTAAAGCGAAATACATTTCTTTGTTTAGTGTTTATCTTTTACATATTAGAAAATGCCCAAATCTCTTGTCTATAAAAGACTCGTCGATTTCACTTCCTTGAAAAATGCTTGGATGAATATCAAACATGAGATTGATGCAGTTGGATGGAAGAACTTCTTCAACATCTGAGAATTGGTTTATCTGAATGAAATATATGAGTTCTGGAAGAATGCAAAGGTGGTAGAAAACACCTTAGTATCGATGGTAGATGGGTTGTCAGTAATAATCACACAAGATTTTATGGTGGAGGCTATTGGTGTCCAAATGAAGGAGTAGAATTGTTCAACAATATAGATTGGATTGCTCAAAGTCATATAGATGAAGCCAACATCAATCAACAACTATATGGATTCAGTAATCTAGGAATCAATAATTCTTCAACCCTCATTATGATGGATAGGGTTCTTTACTCACCTCTTCTCCATTGTATCCTACCAAGAGCAGGATCAAAGGACGCGGTGACAATGAATGATGAACACTGTCTATTTCATCTACTGACTCACTAACCTATTAATCTTCCATTTTTGATTCTGAAGTACATAATAAAGGCTAGGGAGGATTATCATCTGAAGAGTAGTTCTTTACCTTACGGTATGCTATTAACAAGAATTTTCAAAGTATATGAAATCCTACTTAATAGAGGAAACAGAGTAAAGCTGGATTTTAAGAGTGTTATCATTGGCTCTAATATTAATAAAATAGGGATCAAGATTGAAGCCGAAGTGGATGAAGATTTCACATCAAAAGCATAGTCTAAGGGGGAGCTTTTAGTAAGACGAATCAGGAAAGGAAATGTTCAGTCTAAAAACAAGCAATACCTTAATCTTTTGAAAGAATATTAGCAAAGGTAAAGGTTGAACAATCATCTGATAAGTTGATACAAGCCAAGACGATTCCAGAGAAGAATGACAATAAGGTGCAACAACTAACTCACCAATTTTCTTAAAATAGGAAGGCTGAGACGCTCCAATCAGAAAAGCTCAAGAAGTCAAGAAGGTCACCAAGATTAAAGATCTTACGACAAACAGAATAGAAGAAGCAAAGAGTTCTGATTCTTGGTGTAGACTCTGAGAGTGAAAAGGAGCAAGAGCAACAATAGTAGTCAGCTAAACCAATCGTCTCTATCCCTCAGACTCAACCTAAACAATCGTCTGGAGAGACAGAGATAAAAAGGAAGTTAGTGTTTGAGAAGAAGAAGCCTCAACAACAATTCCCTTTCAAACCAATATAAGAACAAAAGAAGACGAATCCTATTCAGAGGAAGAAGGTTTCATCGTCTGATGTTCCACAAAAGACATAAACTATTGAAAAGAAGATGAAGAAATCGTCTAAACAACTACCAGTAACTTACAACCCTCCTAAAATGATAAATAAGGAACATTTGAAGATGAAGATCATAGAAGAATCAACACCTGATCATAATAGAGGTTAAAATTACCATCAAAGAACCTTCTAAATAGAAAGTTAAGGTTTAAGTTGAACCTATAGAAGTAAATGATCAGACAATACATCTTCTAAGTCACGAAGAACAAAGATTATATAGTATTCTGCGAGACAAAAAGGTAGAACCATATCCATTAAAGATTACAAAAAATACTTATATAATATATCCAGTGACAAGCAGAATGACAATCAAGATTGTACCAGATGTATAACCTAGAATTCCAGCATGAGTAGCAAGTAAAGAAAAAGGGAAGAAGAAGAAATTTCCTGAAAAACGAGACGTTGATTTCACAGAAGAAGAGATTCAAATGGTAGTAAAGAAAATAGATGATGTATGTCACGTAGCTCAACTTGTAGGCATCTATGTATCACATCATATATCAAGGGAATCAAGAAGTAATTTTGGAGCATCTACTACAGATGAAAGCTTTAAGGTAGTTGGCTTAATATCATAGGGAAGGTATGAAAGTATGATAATTGAAGGTATCGTTTTTAACTTAGAAACCTTTGTGCATTTTCTCATTCATTTTAAACCCTTAGGCTTCATTACTTCAGTTAAAACTATCTTACACCTTCTAGGGCAACCGGTTTACAAATTACCTAGACCTGATGATCTTGATATCCCTGATGGAAAATAACCTTTCAAAATACCCTCTATTAAAATTATAGAGTTAGACGATTCACCTAGAAAACCACTTGTCTTTGAATATATACATCCACTTAGTGTAATGCTATAAGATCCTACCGTTAATCCGGAGCTTTTGAAGAATTTCATCAAATGGACTAAAGCTAGTCACAAGCAAACGATAGTTTAGGAAGCCTTAGCTAAAAACATTGAGGAAATTAATACTAAGGTTGATGTACTAGGCGATGCAGTGGGTGATCTTCATTAGGAATTTAGCACTTCTACGTGTTTTTATAAAAGCGTCTGAAATAAACTATCTTTTTGATTAATAACAAATAAGGGGAGATAAATAGAAAAGTAGAAAGGAAAATTTAGAAAATTATTATACATTACTTTGTATATCATATCTTGCATTATTCATTTAAATATTATTTTTATCTTCTAATATTATGATTATTTGTTATCATCAAAAAAAGGGGAGCTTGTTAAGTCACTAAGACTTCACTTCTTCTATTGATTTTGATAAAAGTCAAATAATAATAATAATAGAAGTGTGTGAACTGTTTTGATGAATTTTTTAAGTGTGCAGATAAATATAAGTGGCCCAAATCATCAAATAAAGACGATACTTAAGTAAAAGCTGAATAAGATGGGTAAGACGAATTGATTAAGTCTAAGACATAAGACGAAACATACAAAGCTAAGCAAGTCGATGTAATTGAAGAATATGCTAGAATGTCATTTAGTTAGAGTTAGTTACAGGACTCAACTAATAACAGACTTTAGAAGACTCGACAAGAAGATTTATTAAGAAGACAGCTGGAGATTTAGGCTACAAATACTAGTCGTAGTTGTAGACTTCAATAAGAATTTTGAATGTACAAAAATAATCAAGATAAATTCTGAGCTTAAGTGCTTATGTTGTGAAAAATATTCTGAGAGAAAAGAAAGAAAGAAAGAAAGAGAGAAAATAAATCTGTAATGTGAGTGTGAAGGCTCAAACAATATCTTTTCGAGAGAAAGGAAGGATAGAGCCTGAAGAGGCTAAGGAAGTAAAAAAAGAATACTTTTTGAAAGAGACTTGAAGAGGCTCTGCAAGTGTAGAAATAATACTTGTAACATTGAAGGAGATAGTGAAATCTCAAACAAACTCTGAGGACTGGACGTAGCCCAAGGTTAAGGGTGAACCAGAATAAATTACAGTGTCATATTCTCTAACTCTTACCTTTTTAATTTTCTTGTTGTTAAAAGAATATATACTAATTTTCCTATTGAATTACTCATTAATTTAAGTGCATTGTATAAACTTGTAATAGTCTGAATTTGTCAAGAAAATGAAGAAGATTTTAAAGATTCATATCTTAGACGATTTAACACAATTCAACCCCCTTCTTGTGTATTTTGCATATTATACGTGATTTCTATATTAACTTGAATCCCCATACTTGAATCTTTGCTTTTCCTCAAGCAAAATAAATACAACCACTAAATTTTACCTATTCATTTTCACCTAGATCAAAACATACAATCCCTCAAATTCAAGCCAACTCAAATATCAAGTTAATGCACATATCATGACTACTTTTTCATTAGTGTACATAAGCAAACTCATAATTAACACAATCACTCAAAGATAAGTAAAGATGTACAAATGAATCTTCCTCACGGTTTTCACTCATTTCGCTTAAGTATTTAAGGGTTAGTGTTTCACTCAAACTTCCTATAGGAAACCACATTATCATAGGCTTGCTAGTATACCAATTCTCCTCTACAATGATTGCATGCATAAATAGATCAAGAGGACTTGTTTAGGGTTATAATGTGGTAAGGGCTAAGGGGGGTCAAAAGAGGGGAAACAAGGTTAAGTACAAGCATAAGTGAAGTACAAAACGGATAAAAATGGGATAACTAAGCATGACTACGAGACATACAAATATAACTAATATTCTGCACTTATTGATGTTATTCACTTGTTCTTCCTTTTGCTTTTCTTTTTTTTCATTTTTTCATTTTCCTTTATACATGGAAGAACTATGAGCGAAAACCAGCACTATATGCAATGTAGTCCATAGGCAGAAACATATTTGTCTCCGTAAAAATTTCACACAATCCCAACTAATATTTTACTTAATACTTTACTAAGCTTATGAAAGGGTTAGATAATGGGGTTTAAAGTGTTAAAATTTTGGATTTTTTTTCAAGAAATAAAAGGCTATGGTTGAACGGACGTAGTAAGATATAATTAATAGGTAGGTCATCTAAGCTAAGGGTTAACATAAAAAAGGCCTAGAACATCTCTATTAAGCATGCATCCAATAGACTCAAACCGATTCAAAACAAGTTCTGAAGGTAGTAACCTATGGAAGTACCCTCAATAAAGAAATGAAATGACTGTAGATGGAGCATATGGCTCAATCCTCACTTTGGCTCAATTGAAAACTCATTATACATCTCTATATTACCTCGTTGCTCAAATGTCGATTTATGACTAAGCTTATTTAACCAACTACTTTTCATCACTCTATATGTTTCACTTTCTACTCAAGTAGCCTAATATGAGTTCAAGCATGCATTTAATCTAATTCCAACTAACATGGTAGAATTTTATGTCAATATTTATTAGAGTGACTCAAAAGTGGTTCCATTGCTAACACAAAGCATATACAATATGCCTAAACATGCATCGTATTCAACGCAATTTTTTTAAAACAATGAAACTAAGAACTTTGGTGTCACCTCCCCAAACTTAAAGATCACATTTTCCTCAATGTGACAAATCAACAACCAAATAAAGGGAAATGACATCAAACCATGCAAAAACAAAATGAGAATAAACTAAACAAAAGAAATTTAAACAAACGAATGATATAAACCCAAACAGAAGATACTGAAGTCAAATCAACATTAAAAAAATTAGAACTAAACAAATAATATGAAACCAAATACAAATGAAATGAAATGCACTCACACATAAGAAATGAAAAAATTTAAAAATTAAGGGATAAGAAAAGCTTAGTCTAATGATGGTGGTGATGGTGATGGTATAGGAGCTTCAAAATTGTTCCTTCGACAAAAGTTGAGGAACCTCTTCTTCAAACTATGCTGCTCCTTATGTACTGTCCACATTTGTGTGCTGAGCTCATTTAATTGAGATGTCATCCATTATTGGTTGGTGGCTATTTGATCAAGGGTTTGTTGGAGTTGGTCAACCTCCACTTATGCGTTTGGTTCTGCTGTTGCTACTTCATCTTCTAGATCCTGAACTGCTAGAGATGTGGAAGTCAAGACGTGGCTGTACTGATGCTTCTCCTATTTTTCACTGTCGCACGCTTTTGAGGATTACAGAGTTCCATAGAATGAACCTCCAAAATCTTTTTCTTTTGAGTAAATCAGGAAGGGCGATTGATAAGTTGCTGCTAAATCACTTTTGCCTTCACCGGAAACTTGACGAGGCACTTCGTCACCTAATTTTCGAGCCATCATCTTCTTTAGTGCCGCTGTTATAGAAAAAATCTGTAAGAATAAGAGAGAGAAAGTGAAATTTGAGCTTTGGAGAGAGAGAATAAAAAATTTGCCTAAATCCTTGTTGTTTGGAAAGATTAATGCATGAAAATGAAAAGAATGTAAGAATAATGAAAGAATTGAGGAGAATACCAAGAATCTAAAGCGAGATTGAAGAGTTTTAAAGAGTGAGAGGAGAGAAATTCGTGGGTAGGAGAGAGAGTATGAAAATTTGAAGATAGTGTGAGAGAAAAAATGGGAGGAAAACTTAAGTTTTCCTTCAGTGTGGGATTCCCACACTTGTGGAAATTCCCACAATTCCCATAAGCGTAGGATTCCTCTCCAGAATCTTTCTGGAGCGGATTCCCACATTTGTGGGAATCACTATAATTCCCACGAGTGTGGGATTCCTCTCCAAAAAGGAAATGTTGGATCCTATTACCGAAGTCCAACTCGCATGAAACGTATCCTAAGATATGAGTATTCTTCGAAAGAGAATAAATTATCCATTATCGTGTTTATCCTCTCTTCTCCGATACTACCACTGACGCGTATTGGTTACACATATTCATCACCCATAATTGCCCTCAACAGCTCTCCTTCTTAGTTCAGCACCGCTTTTTGACCATCATTTATCCATTTCAACCGAAAAAACGCTAAAGGACAGCGTTGGTGAGTCCATACCTTACATATACGTGATTCAGGGTTAATAGTATAACTTTTGTTATAGACATCCAAATCAAGGTTTCTTTAGCTAGTTTGAAAGAGAATTGGAAGAACTACAACTTTTATGAAGATATTGAAAGCCAATTATATCGTATGGTGGGTCAAAAATAGGACAGAAGATAGACATGAATAGTAACCCAGACGATAACGTGAACAGTACCACAGACGAAGTCCGTGAACAGTAATACAGATGAAGTTTGTGACCCAGACGATGTTTTCGAGTTGCCTTAACTGTCACTAGAGGAATCAGATTAAGGTGTTCTTGATATAGTTTGAAAGAGCATCCTAAAATCTACAACATCCATGAAGACACCCAAGTCTGACTCTATCTTTCGAATGGTCTATTATTTTTATCCTCTCACTGCTTGCATCTCATTTTCATCTTACTTTTGTCTCATTTCTATCATCTGATTTCTGTCTATTTCGAAGTCTGTGAACAGTAACACAGACGATATCTTACAAACTTCA
>JANZXR010060916.1:0-12248 GCA_027575705.1 Erythroxylum echinodendron | reverse complement strand
AGTGATCGCACGTAGCGCTCCCTTATCATAGGATATGTATCGGAATGACCTACGGGCGTCCCGGTGCGTACCCTACGATAAGGAGGTGTTACAATAGATGTAGAAATAGAGCTCTTCCCTTTAAGCTTCAGATTTCATTTCATCGAACCCTCTCCTCCCCATTTCACTGACTTCTCTTCACCATCTCTCACCACCTCCATTTCGTTGTAGACTTCTTAACATGCTCGATCTAAATAAACTAAGGATTTCACAAATTTACCGATATCTTGAACGAAAGGAAAGGTGTTTGTCTTCTGAAGTCAACGAGGGAGAAAGAGTTAGAAGGTGCACAAAGGTTGAATCAAAGGTAAGATCTATCTTCTTCCTTCTTTGTTTCAGTTTAATTCTAACACCCTCTCCTCATATCTGCTTTACTCTTCTGCCAAGGATTTTGAATTTCTTAGGAGCTAGTTGAAATGTACATAAATAAGCACAATTGTTGCTTGCAGTATGTTCTTTTAAATTGTTTTCTCCAGCAAGTGGTTATGTATATCTAGTTTGACCAGATTATTTTGGCAATTGCTTCTTTTTGTAGTTTAGCAATTATCTATAAGAAAGTAAAGTGGTTCTCAATTATGAGTTACTTCCCTGCATTGTCCCAGATCCCTGTTTCCACAAATGGGTATCCTGTGATTGTAAAGGTGGTGATCTATTAGGACTCCGATATAATTTATGCTTTTGTCTTTGTTAGCTAATTTCTAGCTAATAGATGAGATTTTTAGAGAACAAGAAATTTAACTTTTATACTTATCTAAATAAAAAACAATTTTTATATCTAGGCGAGCAATATGTGAATAATCTTATCCTGTCTGATGTTACATTTTTAGTTGAAGGTAGGTAATCGTTCTTCTACATGTTCAGTTTTATGAATTGATATGCTTAAGATCTTTTTTGTGTTGTTAGGTGCGGAAGCTTTATTATGGTAATCCTTGAAAATTCTGTTAAATTTATCAACAGGAAAGTGATTCTACACACACAGAATCTGACTTCTTGCTTCTTCGGATGCTTTCCTTGCAATGTTTGATTGGGGTTATAGGCTAATAATTGATTCATTCAAGTCTATCACTGTTTCCCATTTGGTTCTTCATTTCATCTGACAGACTGACACATGCATTGTGCATGTAGTTATAGTTAGAATGTATTAAAATTCTTCCTTTTCATCGCCGCTTTATAGTTGCTTGTGTGCTTGGCTACTAAAGACATTAATTTTGTAGGAGAAAGATGCAAAAGATGTGGAGATTCCAAAATCATATGGGTTGTAATTGAGTTGATGATGAGGTGTGAGTTTGAAATTCTTATACTATCTAATAAGAATGCAAGTGAATTGCACTGCCTAATAATTTGTTATGTGTGATTCTAGGTTCATATACACGAGAACGGTGGATGTGAATATTGATATTGCTCAGGATATCCTCAGAGCGGCTGACCAGTATTTGCTAGATGGCCTCAAGCGACTTTGCGAGTACTTAATTGCACAAGTTTGCTATCAATTTCAGAGTTGCTTCTCAATGGTAGTTGACATTTGAAAGTTCTGATGAATTCCTTTTGCCTTATTAAGGACATTTCTATGGAAATCATTCTTGTGGAGATGAGAACCTACTTCCAAGTACAGGTATGCTTAAAGTGTTAATGACCTTGACTTTCCCCTGGAGTTTCTCTTTGTTACTTATGCGATGGAAGATTTTTCTTTGCATTTCTGCACTCTATTCAACTTTTATAACAACTTGTGTTGGGAAGGCAATTCTTAAATGATGCATGTATGGGGCTTCATGATGTTTATCTTCATGGATTATTGTTTTCTTTTCTTTTTTTCTCCTGATCTATACACAATTCAGTTCAACTGGCACAATGCATCACTCAGAAGTCCATGAAAGTTAAATGGTCTTTACCGTGTTATTTATCTTTGAAATTCTTCTTGTGCAGGATGATTATTTAGATTAAATTGATGATCCTGAGATTATTGGTGAGGTAAGCACAACTTTGGTGAATATGTAAAATTATATTGCACATGTCAAATAAAACTCCATTTAAATGAACTTTATTCTTTCTAAACTTCATGCACTCAAATAGGAACATATATTGAAGACTTCAAATGCTCATGGTTAGTCATGAAGGCTTTGTAACTTTGTACCGAAGAGCAAAAGAAATTATTATATGTAAGAGTAGTGTAATGTTTAGTTCATTTATGTGATTGCTGTCTAAGACAAAATAGCTTTTATATGTTGCTAATGCTCTTCCCATCCAGGACAACTATAGGAAAACTTCCCCTGTCAATGTAGCAAAAGTGAAGGCTCTTTATAATGAGCTGAATCTTCAGGTGTGTGTTTTAATTCCTTGCAGTAAATGTGCAGAGATGGTGGCTTTATTCTTCCTTAGTATCCTAGGTTTATATTAAGGCACTTTCAGGTTTTTTCTGTTTATTAACTTCCCTTGACGTTCATCTTGACAGGCTGAGTTTGCCGAGTACGAAAGGAAAAACTATGAGAAACTGATAACTTCCATTGAAGCTCATCCAAGCAAAGCAGTCCAAGTGGTGTTAAAATCTTTCTTGGCTAAAATATACAAAAGACAGAAGTAGTGCAAAGACTATGAGGTTGATGATGCCGAACATTTCCTAATTAGTGAAAAGTTGTTGCTTCCTAATTAGCTTGGTGTTCTGTTCCTGAAAATAAATTGTACTTGCTTGCATCAAAGCACTGCTCATCATTCATAAGATATGTGAACGATTTTACATTTCCTAATGATTATATTCAGATGAACAATTTCTCAACCACCAAAAAAGGCATAGTTTTGTCACCAACTCTTTTGTTAACTAGTGTCTATGCATTTTTGAAGGTGGTGTTTTCAATCAAAAATCCTATATTTAAGTTAAAAATGTTTGGTTGGGTGCAATCTTAATATTCTTAATGAACTATTAAATACTAATATAATTCAAAAACTAATATCTTGAATTAAGAAGAGAACTTAGGATCTGGTTGATATTGATTGTATTGAACATACTGATTTTTGATCGAAGAAGAAGAACCATTTCCTGATCTTGATTATAATGAACTTTAAAAAAGGAATTATGAAGAAAATACATTTATCATAACGAATGAATTAAGAACATCTACTGATAGTTAGTTCATGTCTTATTTTGATCATGTTTAAGTTAAACTTATAATGTATTATAAGTTTACAATTTAGGATAATTTTATACATTACTAATTTGTAATTTATTTTAATGTAGTAGAAGAAGTTGATGCAAATACTTTGGATGAAAGCGTAGTTTACGAATCTTTAAATAGCATTGGAGAATTTGGAGATTTTGACGATGATGAGACGTAATCTCCTTCAAAAAAATAATTTTGATTTTTATTGTTATTTTAAGTTTTATATTAGACTCATATTTATTTATTATTGGTTTATTATATAATACTAGACATTGGTGTATTTTTTATTTCAATAAAATATTTTATTTTTTATTTATTTTTATAAGTTTTACTTCTTATTTATTATATACCGATTTTATAGCGGTTCACTACGATTGAACCTCTAAACCTTAAACCTTTCTTTCGACCGGTTCGATGTCCGGTCTGGTTTTTAAAACATTGCAAAAAAGCCTCCAATTCAGAAAGTTTAGGACGGAATGTAAACTAATAAATATATACTGCACAATACACCCTCAATAATTTTTATTAGTACCATCTCGCATCGGTTCTATGATTTGTCGATCCTAAAGGCCCCCGGCAGTCGATTTAGCACCGATGTGAGTTCCAATCTGAGCAAGGATTTGATCACATCTTCACAGTCTATCATCACCGATCAAGGGCGGTTGAACCTCCTACTGAGAAACCTGTTGCGGAGGTAACTGGAGTGGAAAGCTTGGAGATTTTTGAAGTATGCAATTGTTGGGTCTCTCACTAGCACCTCTGTTCTAACTGGCTACGCAACTTACGATGTGTTAACTTTCCTTTTTTTTGCTTTTGATTGTTTTTGGAAATAAATTGATTGTTTTCCCGTCACATTCCATGAAAAGTATGGTTTGGTCGTAAAAATTTTTATTTTGATTTATTTTTTTGTTTTTCTATTGGGTTCTAAATGGTGCGTGCTTGTGTTCTGGGGAGGGGTTTTCTATTTACTTGAATAAGAATCAAGGTCCTTCCTTTGTAAACTGTTCAATGCTGAACATTTATTCATAAGCATACAGTTTGATTTTTCTATTTTTATGGAAAGTTGTTTCCAAAAGTAAACTGATTTTAGTATATAGGTTGTTGCGAAGATGTTTCCTTTTTCCTTTTATCACTGAGATTATTTTTAGCTTAGCGATTAAAGTAATTTTATTCTAATTGCATCATCAAATTATTGTACTGTGACATTCAATCGTTGGAGGTTTTACCTTAAATTATCTTTTTTTAGTTGGTTTTAAATTGGCGTGATTGAGTTATTTACTTTCGGTTGAAGCACGGTTCTTGTTTGATAAATCATGTAGTGCTGAAGTTTAGTAGTTTCTGTTTGGTATGTATTTATTTTTTTCTTTTTTTTGTTAAGCTTATTCACTGGATGAAATAGAGTAGAAGACAAAAACATTGCAAGAATATGTGAATCTGGTTGAATGCAATACATAAATTGTCAATACCTTTCCTCCTATTTCAGAATCTGGTTGAATGCAGTGCATAAATTGCAGTTGGTTTCATACAATGGTAATGTCGGTAATTGGTGGAAATTGATTCCATTTTCTTCTTTTTCTTCTTTTGTACAAGAGGTCTAGATATAGTATTACAAAACTCCTATCTAAGGTAAGCTTTAAGTATAGAATATTCTACTCCTAATCAATTGCTAATTCTTCTCTTGATTTGTTACAAGCTTTGATTCCACTTTGGAAGCTTCTATTCGTCAACACTCCCCCTCAAGTTGAGTAGTGGAGTCACCAATACCTAACTTGTAGAAAACTGAGTTGAATATCCTTCCGATTACTGCCTTAGTTAACATGTCAACCAGTTGGTCTTCTAATCGAACAAACGGCAAATCCACTATGCCCTCCTCAAGTTTCTCTTTGATAAAATGCCTATCCACTCAACATGCTTGGTTCTGTCATATTGAACTGGGTTCTCAGAGATACTGATCGTAGCTTTATTGTCACATTTCAGCTAACACGAAAGTCATGGTGTGAAATCAATTTTAGTCATCAATTACTTAACCTACAACATTTCTACAAGACCCTTTACTATTCCATGAAATTCTGCCTCTGCACTAGACAAAGCCACAACCTTTTGCTTCTTGCTCCTCCACATCACCAGATTGCCTCCAACTAGGGTAAAGTACCCTGAAGTTTATCTTCTGTCATTTGGATTGCCTGCCTAGTCTGCATCAGTATACACTTAAACATCTAGATGCTGATTTCGTCTGAACATGATCCCCCTCCCTGGTGTTCCCTTCAGATAGTGTACAATCCTTAAGGCTACCTCCATATGATCTGCCTATGGTTGGTGCATAAACTGACTTACTACTCTTACAGCGTATGTAATATCTGGTCTTGTATATGCCAAATAGATTAGTTTTTGAACAAGTCTCTGATATCTCTCCCGATCTACTAATGCTGCTCCTTCTACTAGCCGAAGCCCCTGGTTCACCACCATAGGTGTCTCTGCTGGCTTACAGTCAAGTAGCCCAGTTTCTGCCAAGAGATTAAGTATGTGTTTTCACTGAGATATGAAGATACCCTTCCCTGATCTTAGTACTTCAATGCCGAAGAAGTGCTTTAGTCCACCTAGTTCCTTCATTTTGAACTCAGCAAATAGATTCTTCCTCAACTATAAAATTTCCTCATAATCACTTCCTGTTATAATCATATCATCCACGTATATGATCAAATAGGTGCTAAGATTGCCTCGCTGTTTCAGGAACAAGGTATGGCCTGCATTGCTCTGTTTGTACCTATACCTCTTCATTGCCATGGTAAACCTACCAAACCAAGCTCAAGGTGATTGCTTCAACCTATATAGTGCCTTTTTCAACCTGCATACTTCATTTCCCCATAAATCATCTCGAAAACCTAGAGGTGCTTCCATGTATACCTCCTCTCGAATATCTCTGTGAAGAAAGGCATTCTTTACATCGAACTGATGAAGTGGCCAGTCTTGATTTGCTACAACAGAGACTAGGACCCGGATTGTATCAATTTTGGCCACTGGGGAAAAAGTTTCTAAGTAGTTGACGTCGTAGGTATGAGTGTACCCTTTGGCAACGAGCCGAGCTTTATACCATTCAATAGTCCCATCTGCCTTATATTTGATGGTAAATACCCACCTGCAACCAACTGGGCGTTTTCCTTCAGGAATTGGACATTTCTCCCATGTTTCATTTCGTTCAAGAGCCTCCATTTCTACCTTCATAGCTTGCCACCACTCCCTCTTCTGTCTTGCTTCTTCAACTGTTCTTGGTACTGGTTCTGTATAGAGTGTCGTGGCAAACACTTTTGTAACCTCAGAGATGCTCCCCCTGATAGCATTTCCCACTGGGTATCTGGATGTTTGAGACACATGTTCTGGTGAATATCTTTTTGGTGGCACTCCTCGAGTGCTCCTTTATGGTAGGACATACACTCCTGCTTCTTCAGTTATTATCATAGGTAATGGGCTGTCATGGTTAGCATCATTATCTAATGTGGAAGCAAGGACTGGGGATTGTATGGGACTTACCTCTTGTAGAACATCCACCGAAGGAGTTCCATTGTTCAGTGTACTTGGCTCATTGATCTGTTCCCTATCACAAGGCAGCTTGATGGTCCTGCTTACTGGATCTGTTGGAACTCCGTTCGTCAAAATTAGGCTATTTAACCAACGTGGTGGGTCACTTTGAGTCTCCCCCTGACCACTAAGTTGGTGAGCATACAAAACTCGGACTCAAGAAACTCGCAATCCATAGTGACGTGGATACGACGAGTTTCAGGATTATAACATCGATACCACTTCTGGTGGGCACCATACATCATAAAGACACATTTATGGGCATAAGGATCAAGTTTATTTCGTTCAGCTTTTGGAATATGAACATATACAGAACAGCGAAAGATACGGGGTAAAAGAGTTAGGGTTGGTGGGACATCAATTTGGGTGGCTAAGAATTGGAGTGGTGTTTGGTGATTCAATATTTTGGTAGGAAGACAGTTTATTAGGTACACAGAGGTGGCAACGGCCTCTGGCCAGAACGATTTGGGAACTTAGGATTTAAACATTAGGGATCGAGTCATTTCAAGGAGAATACGGTTCTTTCGTTCCGTAACTCCATTTTGCTAAGCGGTATTAGGGCATGTGGTCTGGTGGATAAGCCCTTTATTAAGAAAAAGGCTTTCATAGAACTGTTTACATATTCCCCCCATTGTCATATCACAAAACTTGGATTTTTTTATTATACTGAGTAAGGATCATATTGTAGAATGCGAAGAATTTTTCAGGAAACTCATATTTGTGTTTAAGAAAATACACCCAAGTCATGCGAGAAAAATCATGAATAAACAAAACAAAATATTGAAACTGACTACTAGAGTAAGGGGCTGACCTCCACCCATCAGAGTGTATTAAAGAAAACATAGAATCCACTCTAATATTATTTGATACAAAAGGAACTTTATGATTTTTTGCTAGAATGCATGTTTCACAAGTCATGGAGACATTATTATTCTAAAATAATGTAGGAAACAAAATTTTAAGATAATTAAAGGATGGGTGACCTAAATGCCAGTGCCATAGCCAAATTTTTCTGTTAGGTGTCCCATGAGCCAGCATGGCAGTTCCTTATTGAGCTATTTCGTCGACATGGTAGAGACCCCCTCGCTTAGTACCACGCCTAATGATCTCCCCCGTATGAATGTCCTGCAAAATACAAAATTTTGGTTACATAAGGACCACACAGTTCAGTTCTTTAGTGACACGGCTAAGGGAGAGCAATTTGCATGATAATGATAGGACATAGAGACAATTTGATAACTTCATAGTCGGAGATATTCCAATGGTTCTAGCCCCTTTAACTTCATACAATTCCCCATTAGTCGATTGAATATGGGTTTTATTGGAAATGATTGGATTTATAATATCTGATGGGTCATGGGTCATAATATCAATTGCACCGCAGTCAAAAATCCATTTAGACATTTTTCCTGGGTATTGGGTTACAGTAAAGGCTTTGGAATTATTTTGTGGGATTTGGAATTTTTCTAGGTTATTTTGGAAATTTTTGGCTGAGGGCTGATAGATAGAGTTGACTGGGCTAAGGGCTTATTTGCTGGGTCAATTTGGTAGGTAGGCTTTTGATTCTGGTCGGGCCGTTTAATTAGTGTTAATTAGGCTGGGGCTGAAATCTTCCCATCAGAACTGCAAGTACTTATTTTCATATTATCACAAACATCCATGTCAAAACCATCATCATTAAAACATCCAATCTTAAAAAACTTAAGGTTGCAAAATGTAGGGTTTGGAAAATAATTTCCAAACCCTCAACCTCTTGGCTGCATATCAGTCTCATTCATTATCTCCTTTGCCATGGCTACTACGTCACTGGTTTAATCTTCGTCGTTTCCTCCTTCGGCCTTGGTGTCACGGCCGCCGCTGTTGGTGTCGGTGACCTCTGGGATGCCAACCATAACGGTGGCTTTGCTGCTTCCGGCTCGATTTGACCCCGGTGGCTTATGGTTGTCTTCCCACCACTCTGGGTAACCGACAAGCTTAAAACATGTTTCTCTGGTATGTTTTTTTCATTCCACAGTGGGTACAAACTAGATTTAATTTGTCTTTACGCGATGAAGATCTCTGGCCAGAGTTGTCTGAGCACCACCCTTTCCAATTGTCTGTCCGATTTCACTTCTTGGTTTCTCTCCAGTCATTCTTGCGGCTAACCCTATTCCAATTCTCAATAATGAGGGATCTGCATTGCTATTGGTTGCCGGTTTCATGATCTGAAGCCAGGTGGCCTCCCTCCTCACAGTGGCATATGCAGATTCCACTGAGGGGAGAGGTTCCTGTTTCAATATGTCTCGGCAGGTACTGTCATACTTTTCGTCCAATCCAGAAAGAAATTGGTATAGTTTGTGTTCTTGAACAATATTATTGTACCTAGTAGTACCAACTGCACAACACCCCTTTGTATTGGGTTGTCTTCTATCGATACTCATCCAAATTGCCTATAACACATTCCAATATTCCTCAAGGGACTGTTGCCCCTGTGTCTGCTTGTTGGCTTTCATGTGGAGGTCATAAATTTGCGAAGAATCGGCTCCACTGCTGTATGCAACGGTAAGTCCATCCCACAGTGCCTTCGTCGTCGAGTATTCTGCCACCTTGCTCACCAATTTGGGTTTTATATTCTATATCAACCATGAGAACACCATCAAATCTAATTGTTCCCATGTAGCAAAAACTGGATCTGTGTTTGCCGGTGGTGGAGGTAGGCCAGTGATGTGTTGAGTCCTGCCTCTGCTGCCAATGGCTACTAGCATAAGCCATGCCCACAAGGGATAATTATCCCCATCAAGTTTCATTCCTAGTGACAGATTGTCAGAATTTGATTGTGATGGTTGCCCACCAATGTTGTTTTCCAGTAGATTGGCAATCTGCAGTGTCAATTCTTCTAGACTGGTTATGGTTGGAATTTGCAGATACTGGTTTTCAGAAAGGTTTTGGTCGTCTGTATACTTCAAATATAGAACATTGGTAAATGATGAGCAATTGATTTGAAGGTCTCAGAACCGAAAAACACTGCTTTGATGCCATCTTACGATGATAACAGTCAGTAATTGGTCGAAATTGATTCCATTTTCTTCATTTTCTTCTTTTGTACAAGAGGTCTAGATATAGTATTACATATCTCCTATCTAAGGTAAGCTTTAATTACAGAATATTCTACTCCTAATCTATTGCTAATTCTTCTCCTGTTTTGTTGCAAGCTTTGATTCCACTTTGGAAGCTTCTATTCGTTAACAGCTATTTCCATGTTTCTTTTTCTTATTTGTGTTCTCTGCTTTTGCTATATTGAGCTTTTCTCGACCATTAATATGCTTGCTCAAGTGTTACATGTTCATCCATATCTCCATATTGTTTTGCCTGTCCATTCCCTAGTATGAATTTCCACAAAGTTGTATTATCTTTGTATTTATCTCAGCATCATCAGAAGACACAAATTGCAGATGCATGTACAAAATCTGATATGCACGCATCTCTGTGGTTCTGTAACTATTATGTAGATGGATGCTTACGGTCTTTCCATGGAAATGGCCCTCATCATTATGAGACGAAAAAAGGAAAAACCCAAATCTTATAGACTGTATTGGAGTCAGTGTGCAAAAGATGATTCCAAGAACATGAATCCATCACCTACTTATAGTTCATGGGACATGCTTGCAGGTGAGTATGGTATCTTCAACTAGAATTTCTGCTGAGCATATCTTCTGCACATGAACAGACATAGTCTTGTATTGTATCTGTGGATGAAATTAGTTATCCCCAGTTTAAACCTTCCCATGTAAACTGGTTAATATACTCTTTATGTTGATGCAGAAGAGGGTAAAGATGTAGATGCTCCCTCTCCCATTTCCCTGGAAGTTGGTGCCCCAGAGGACATAGAAGCTATCGAATTTGTTCGGTGCCTTGTTGAGCAACACAACCAAATCTTTACAGATGCAAATGAGACCATATTGGAAGTGAATAAGCTTTACAAATACTCCAATCTGATTCCTAGACTCATGAAAATTATTGTGATTAGAAACTTGGAAACTCCTTTGTCTTAGAAGAACTTTTCTTTTTTCTTCTTTAGCTTCTAGGAAAGGCTCTGATCAATTAGACTTGTAGTATATATCACCTGCAGCTGCTTACATAAATCACTACTTGTGTCATTGTTCAGAATCATTTTCTTGACTTGCCTTCTCTATAGAAGCTATTTTTGTTTACGGAAAATTCAGATAAAAGAAACAAACTACTTTAGTTAATGTAATAGTTCACAACCCTTATATTATCTATTTTAGCTTTTTTTATGCTAAACTGTGAACTTGGTTAAAAAAAGATTTAGGAAATGTTAATTTTTTGGTGATTACACTAATTTAATTTTTTTGATATTTTAAATTACATTAAAGTATTATATAATAGAAATTTTTAAAGGAGACATTTTAAAGTTTATTTAAATTATTTAATAAAAATGATTATGATTAATTGTTTATATAAATCTCAGTAATTATACGATAATTTTGTGATATATCAGTATTCAATTTGGTCTTAATCCAAAACTCTTATACAATCTTAAAAAGTATTTACTAAATTATTTTTTAGACATTTTTAGTTATATGAAAGAGATGAATTAATTTTATATTGAATTATAATACAAAATATTCAATATAAAATTAGAACTTAGTAAAAATAAAATTAAAAATGCTGATTTTTTGTGATTATACTAATTTAAAAATATTTTATCATTTTCAATTACTTTTAAAATATTTTATTGTTATATAATAAAAATTATTATGTTATTAGTTATTTACTTAAGTGTCAATAATTATATGATTATTTTGTATCGATTGTATCATAATTCAATCCAATACTAACCTAAAACTTTTATATAATCTAAAAAATCTATTAAATTATTTTAAAAACATTTTAGTTATAAGAGACAAATTAGTTAAATTTATGTTGAACTATAATATAATCTAGCTAGAATAACTTAATAAAAAGTTAATTAAAATTATTTTCTAAAATTTTAAATAACAAAAATATTATTAACTAAATCAATATTATTTAAACTTATCTCTTAAATTTTTTGTATATATTTCTATATAAATAAAAGTATAAATAAATAATTTTAAATATAAATCACATATAATAGAATAAATTTTATTAAATAATTAATAATAATATTTTATATAATTAATAATAAATTGTATATAATTAATAATAGAATACTAAAACTTTTATTATTTTAAAATAGAAAATATATAATGAAATTATTTGTCACGGTTGTAATTTGAATAAGTCACAACCATGAATTTTTAATTGGATATAATCTCTGTTTTAAAATCATAGCGTTAAACCTCTCGCAACAACCATTTTAATAGCATGAGTATACTAATCATTTATTATACATTACATTCAATTCCATCCATTTTCCAAACAATGTTTCACTACATTACATTATGAACCCTTCCATCCCTCCCAAACAACTTTTCACTATATTACATTCCATTCTATTAT
>JANZXR010060876.1:0-12251 GCA_027575705.1 Erythroxylum echinodendron | reverse complement strand
TTTTCCTCTTAAAACTAGATATAATGGAGCTCTTTTCATTCTTAAAATCCATTAGAGACTTTAGTGCATTATTATGCACACTCAAATGACCACCAACATGTTTCTGAAATGCATCCCCTTTACACCAAGTATTAAATCCACCATAAACAAAAGTATCTCCCCCACAATAAGCATTATCATTTTTGAATAAATAGCAAGGAAAGCAAAATGCCGCATCCTTTGATTTACTATATTCAAGCCAAGATATGAACCCATCAAACCAATTAGGGACAAATCTTCCTTTTGTCTTTCCAAAGTATGTGAAAGGAAAATTATGATCTTTAGGTTGGCATAGACCTCTTCAGATGTACTCACACCTCACTATCTCCCTATCATCTACATGAAAGTCAAACATTTTCCTCCTTAATCCCGGATTATGTTCAAGGGAAGTAATATCACTTTCACTTAGTCTCTCTAATTATGTTTTGGTATCACCTTCTTGAACATAAGTAGTATTTACTGAAGGAGATGGGTGATATTGTAATGCCTGAGTTGGAGTGGCATTTGGAGTAGGAGCGGGAATTGGTGCTTGAGTTGGAGTGGGCAAGTTGGAGTGGGAGTTTGAGTGAGAGTTGGTGTGGGAGTTGGTACTTGAGTGGGAGCTGGAGTTGGAGTGGGAGTAAGAGTAGTACGAGTGGGACTTAGTGTAGGAATTGGTGCTTGAGTTGGAGTGGGGATTTGAGTGTGAGTTAGAGTGGGAGTTGGTGCTTGAGTTGAAGTCAGAGTTTGAGAAGTTTCTGTAGACTCTTCACGCCTTCTCTTTACAAAAAAATTTGTAATAATCTAATCTTTTATCCGCTTCATTCTGAAATCAATTTGACATATATTTAGTTTCCACCCAAGGAACGTTCGAAGAACATTGCATTATGGTTTTGCTATAATTATAATAGATGAGGTAACATTCCATTGCTAGTAAAGAGATTCAAAGGAACATTTAACCTTTTGACAACACCATAATAACTCCCCACTACCACCATCGAAAATAGCAGTGACAAGCCATCAACTTCGACAACACCAAAAAAATAATGTCAACAAAATGGGCAATAAAAATAAACAACGGCAACTTACAATAACGACACCTATAATAACAATATAACTTGACAAATGACAACGACTCTTATCAACACACCAACAACACAATATAAACAGACAACAACACCCAACACCAACAACCATCACGACAACCGCCGCAAAACAACACTATGTAACCAAAAACGTCCCAAATAACACAAGAAATTCTCTAAACTTCAAATTTCTGTTTGAAATTACCGAATTAATGCATTAAACTGACATTAAATTCACGTATGAACAAAACCTCCTTATCAATTTCAACATTTAAAGCCTAATTTGAAAACCCCTAATTTGAAACCTAATAATTAAACCCTTAATTTAGAAAACCCCTAATTTGAAACCTTTAAAATCTCAAACTTACTTGAAATTAATCTTCAAGTGTTTCACACCTTCAATGGAGAAGGAAAAGATGAAGTGACGAACAAATTAACAATGGTGATTGGTGTGGCTGTGCCGCTGTGGCTTGTGGGCTGGACTCATGACTCGTGAGGCATGGCCGCGTGGGGAAGGAGTTGGATTGATGTTGAAGAGTGAAGAGTGAAGTGAAGAATGAAGAGAGAGAGGGGGTCGAATTCTCGAAGAGTTCGGCAGAAGAGTGGGCAAGGAGTTGGGTAACTTGGGTTCTTAATTTTTTTTTTACATTCATTGCTTAAGGTAAGTAGAAGTATTAAAACAACATAATAAAAAGGATAACAAGTTCTATAGTGCATTGGTAGTATACTAGTATATGTTAACTTTGTAAGTGACTGGTTATAAGTTTGATTCTTGCTGGGGTTGAAATATAGGTTTTTGCTTTTTTTTCATTTTTTTGGCTCTATACTAGGTCCGCCCCTGACTAGAACCCTATGTAACCTCACTATCTAATTCACATATACCTGAGCTAACTGATCTAGTGAGTTATTCTCTCTCACTGGCAAGAAATGAGACAATTTGGTTAATCTATCAACAATGACCCATATGGCATTGTGTTGCCTCGAGGTCCTTCACAAACTTATTATGAAATCTATAGTAATTCGCTCTCATTTCCACTCCAGAATAGGTAACAACTGTAACTTACCAACTGGAGCCTGATGCTCTACCTTATTTGTTGGCAAGTCAAACACTTAGCCATATACTCAACCATTTGTTTCTTCATCCCTGGCCACCAGAAATGCTATTTCAGCATATTATTGGTAGTTCCAAGATGCATAGCATAGATTGCTATATGTACTTCTTCTAAAATCTCCTTGCTTAGATCCTCAATAATGGGTACACACAACCTCTGTTTCAACAACAATGTCTGATTCCTCAATTCAAATTTAGAACTCAGATTCACTTTCAACTTCTCAATAAGCTTCATTAATTCAGGATATTTTACTATGGGATTTTTTGATCCTCTCATGTAATATTGGTTTTAACTTCAATTTAGCTATCAATGCTTTTTTCTGCCCCAAATTCAATTCAACATTCAGTGCTCTTAATTATACTAGGCTCAATAACCTTGATGTCTGAATTTGAGCCACATTGTTATTGGATTTTCTACTCAATGCATCAGCTACCATATTAGTTTTACCAAGATGATATTCAATTATACATTCATAGTCCTTCAACAATTCTATTAACCACCTTTGTCTCATATTCAACTCTTTCTAACTCAATAGATATTTCAAACTTTTATTATCAGTGAATACCTGAAAAGTTTCACCATACAGGTAGTGTCTTCAAATCTTCAAAGCAAATACTACAGCAGTAAGCTCTCATGTACCAGATAATTAAACTTGTGAGACCTCAACTATCTCGATGAATATGTTATTATCCTGCCATACTGCATTAGAACACATCCTAACCCTTGGTGTGAACCATCACTATACACTACATACCCTCTAGTTCTAGATGGAATAGTTAACACTGGTGTTGTAGTTAACCAATATTTTAGCTCCTCAAAACTTCTCTGAAAAGCATCATTCCATTTGAAAGGCACATTCTTCCTCAGAAGTTTTATCAAAGGGTCTAAGATCAGTGAAAATCCTTAGACAAACCTTCTGTAATAACCTGCTAGTCCAAGGAAACTCCGAATCTCAGTCACATTTCTTGGAGCTTCTCACTTCATCACTGGCTCTACTATCTTTGTATCATCCTGTATGCCCTATCCAGACACTATGTGACCTAAGAATACTACTTGATCAGGCCAAAATTTACACTTACTGAATTTGAATACAATTGTTTCTCTCTCATTATTTGTAGGACCAACCTCAAATGTTCTGAATGTTCTTCTCTACACTTCGAATAAACCAAAGTATCATCAATAAACACAATCACAAAAAGATTTGAAAACCTTATTCATCAAAGCCATAAATGCTCCATCAAAGCCATAAATGCTGCTAGGGCATTAGTCAGCCCAAAAGGCATCATAAACAACTCAAAGTGCCCATATCTCGTTCTAAATGTACTCTTCGGTACGTCAGCTTTAGCTATCTTCGAATGATAGTACCTAGACCTCAAATCAAGTTTAGTGAACACCTGAGCTCCTTGTAACTGATCAAGCAAATCACGTATCCTTAGTAAAGGATACTTGCTCTTTACTATCACCCGATTTAACTGTCTATAGTCAATATACAGTCTCAGAATCCTATCCTTCTTCTTTACAAATAATACTGGAGCTCCCTAAGTTGACACACTGGGCTTGATAAAACCTTTATCTAATAACTCTTGTAACTGGGTCTTTAGTTCTTTCAATTCTAAAGATGTCATCCTATATGGAGGAATTGATATAGGAATGGTACCTAGAACAACGTCAATGGTAAACTTCGTCTCTCTTTCTGGAGGTAAACCAGTAGTTCTGCGGGAAACAAATCCAGAAATTCTCTAACAACAAGAATATCCTAAATGATTGGTTCATTCCAAGTATTAACTATGTAAGCTAGATAAGCCTCACATCCTCCTCGAATTAATCTCAAAGCACTTGTGAATGAAGTTAATCGGGCTGGCATTACTTGACTAACTCCTCGAAATACTACTCTCGACTAAATAGGGGATTCAAGAATGACCTCTTTAGTGTAAAAGTTCATCACAACTCTACGTGCAATGAGCCAATCCATACTTAGAATAATATCTGTTTCCTTTAACTGTAATACTTCTAACTCTGCCTGATCAATCTGAATGCTACACCCTTTAAATACCTCACCAATCATTATAGTACTACCTACTAGGGTACTCACCTCTAATCCACATTTCAACATCTCTCTCTCACAATACAGTCTAGATACCACATGCGGTGCGATAAAAGAATGTGTAGATCCTAGATCTACCAATGTAAATGCTTCAAAATTAAAAACATTCAACACATCTGGGGAGTTCTGTGCCTCCTGTCTAGTGATGTGATAGACCCTGGCCTGAGATTATGGTTGATTACTCCACACCTCAATCCTGACACTAGGCCATGTTGAATGAGTTTTGCCTCTATCTCTGCCTCTCTGTTCTGATCTAGTAGCTCTATTCTGCTAGACTATTGTCTCAGTCACTATTCCTCTTATCATGACAGATTGTTGTCCCAGTGTCTCAAGAAAATCTCTGATCTGATGCTCTATAAAGCCACAATAGAAATAAGCTCTCGATAATCGCTTACACTCCCCATCATGCTTTTTACCACAACATTCACAATCAAGCATCTGTTGGGACTTCTAGGAAGGAACTTGTCCTATATCTCTACCAATCTAAACAAATCCACCCCTCGATTGCAACCCTGATTGTCTCGGTCTACTTTGGAATCGAGACAATCTGTTCTAGCATTTATTGAAGCTTCTGTCAAAATCAGCCTAAGATTCACCCTGTCTCTTCACTCTAGACTCCTGCCTATACTCTCCCCGACCATCCTTCAAGAACTGTTCAATTCTGATAAAGGTTGCTTGTAGTTCCGTAAAACTACCCAAATTAAAAATGGCTAGTCTCATTCTGATTTCCATGTTCAACCCATCTTCAAACCTCCTACACTTGTCCTCCTCAGTTAGGATTAATACAGTTGCATACTCCATTAATTCATTAAATCGGATCTCATATTCAGCTACTATTAGACTTACCTGCTTCAGATCCAAAAACTCCTTCATCTTTCGATCTAAATAAATCTTGGGCATATAATGCTCTCTGAACACCTTCAAAAAAATCTTCCCAGGTCAAACTACAAGGCCTGGTGGCACTGCCTGGAATAGTCTTCCACCACTGATATACTGTACTTGCAAAAGTGAGACTGTATAATCAAATCTCTCATCTGACTCACAATCCATATAATTGAACACTCTTTCAGTTATCTCTAACTAACTTTCTATCTCAGTAGGGTCTATACTTCCATAGAAGTCTAAGGCTTCCTACTTCCGAAGCTTATCATATCTCCTTTCCCTCCTCTTAGGAATTCTCAGAGGAATTTTTGCAAACTCAGATACACGAGACTCTCTATTGATTCCTATAGACTCTATATCAACTGACTCTCTAACTTGATCTCCTATGAAAAATGATCTATAACCAAAATAGTTGTGATCACTAACTAAGTCTCTCACTATTTATCATGTCTTAATAATCTTATATATCCCTATGCATGCCAAACCAAGGTCTGATACCAAAATCGTGATACCCCACTACCATAACGTTTATACCAGCACATCTAGAGGACGTTCAAGTACATATCCTATGATATGGCATTATAAAGAATAACACAGTACTTAGAAACAACTACTACTCTTCATTTCATTGCAAACATGATTTACACTGTTGTCAATAAAACAAGTATTTACATTACCAAAACATTTGAAAGTTTACAAACTTTTATACAAAAGTCCTACATGACATAAGAAAACTACATAACACAGTCTACTATTCCTCAGACATCAGCTGACAGACCTTTGAGCTATTTCTTAATCCAAAATTGTTCTTCTAAAGTAACTTAGGAACTAAGTATCCACTCTTGTACCTGGAAAGCCATATTGCAATTTTAGTGAGTTTTGCGAATTCAGTGAGCTAATCATCATCGATGGACTCACTCACATTAAATACACAAATATGTCATATATAACTAAATTCACAACATTCCTCATCTCAATAAGACATAATGAATGTTACATGTTTCATATACTCTTTCAGATCTTATATATCCCAATCAATCGCATTAACATCAATTACTCAAATGTAGCATATCACTTTATCATCACAATTTTAGAAATGGATTATTAATCATATAATTCATAATCATAAATGTACAAATGCATATGTATATGAGACTCCACTTTCATTATTATTTGTTGTGATCGAGCACCTTTCAAATACAGATACAAATACTGTCCCATTTAAGGCTCATTTAGATACAAAAGTCACGGAGCCAGGTTTTACGTGCAGAATTCTGAGCTTAAAGCTCTTTTAGACTGGTCACTTCGATCACAACACCTTTATCTGATCATGCATTTAATGTAATGTATCAAATCATAGAATATATCATGAATAACATTTACTTATGATGCACAGACAGAATCTCATATTCATCGGACCTAAGTCCAGTATTCAATAATTATGTTGAGTATTCAGATATCTTTCAAAATTTAGAAGCAAATAGAATACTTCCAATACATTCACAAATATCAATCTCCTTGGACTATTAATGTCCGGAATTATCATAATCACAATCAGATCATTAACAGTTCAATAATTGGAAGTTAAACAGAAATAAATCAATCCTAGTGAGAACATCTAAGCTACTCATAGTATGCTCTAGTATATGCTATTACCTAGATGGACCAACAATGTCTTAATGATGACACTCGATTTGGGCATCTATACATCATACAAAAACACACGGAATTCACATTATAAAGTTAATCAATCAAATACATATTCACTTATGCACATACATATATGTGCCATGTTTAATGCATGCTAAATTAACCTTTCCTGGGTATGTAACCTTATTTAAATTTCTTAACCAATCAACATCATACTTTGTATACTTATCCTTGAACATTTTCATGATCGAAAAGCTTCTTATAATACACATACACAATTGGCACTTTAAATCTGAAATTTCAGCAAACTAAATCTATATATTCACCAAAAATTTTCTAGCAACATATACTCATACATTCACCCAATTCTCATTCATAAATACCCTATGTTCTTTAATACTCATTCATCCATACCTTATACATATTATTCATGTCCTAAAGATCATGTTTGCATTAAAAGAACTCATTTATTCCTTTAACAACTCAAAATTTTCAGATTTGAACTCAACACATCAAAACAGTTCATTCTTTAGATTATGACATAAATTAACTGCATAAACTTATCAAGATCTTAACCAATTAATCAAGCAACAATACAGGCTCATTCCTAATCTTAATTAAGTCCAAATGTACCAATTTATAGTGAAATTTCCAGCTGGTTCATCATGTACACAAGGCTGAAATTAAAATTCCAGAATTTGTCATCAACATCGCTAATGTGTGTAACTTTTCTACCTTCAATGCCTCACGAATTTAACAAGCTTAAAGAGATCACTAACATCTGAAATTTTTCCAGATTTCAATCCCTTAAGGTTACTTCATTTCAGGTTAATTAAACTTCCAAATTGGTTACACTAAGGCTTACAAAATTCTGCTCACTTATGTCATTAACATTCATTCTTTTACAACATGCCTATAGTTCAAAATTTTCAGATTTGAACACGTATGTTTTGCATGAATTCCTCATCAATTATACTTCAATTCTCAACTTAAATCATCCATACAATAGTCCAAAAGCTACCATTTTCGTATATGTAAAAATAGACTAGAAAAGTATCCATAAATTAGATTTTTTTTCTAGATTTTAGCATCTTTATACCAATTCAAAACATCTTTATAGTCCATCAATTATAACTCAATTAGACCTTAATTATAATCCAATTCCTCATCAATATCATCTCCAATTCCAGTTCAAAATTATTCAATTGATAGCTCACAAATCATTGTCTTTCATGCATCAAAAATCAAACCAGAAACTATCTTACATTGTCATGCATATAATACTAGTTATTTCTCAATTCAAGCACACTTAATTAACATCTTTCTTTAGAATAAATCCACTTTCATTATAATTCAAATCCAAAACTAATTCATCCATGAATCAATCTATATCTTGCAGTTTTCATACACCAAGAGCAAGCACAGAAAACTTCTAAGTTTAATCAACATGTTTCTAGCACATATCATCACAACATTACACGCATTTCATTCCAATTCAAGCATGATTCACTTACTACTAAGCATGCCACAAGGATCAAATTGCTACTTACTTATTAGGCTTTCAATTCAGATCAAAACTCCATATTATACTATCCCTCCAAGCAGGCAAAATTCATCATAAACTTAAGGTGAAGATGAGCTAGTTTTGGTAAAAATACAAGACAACAAACAACTGGTTTCTTACTTGTTTTGTAGGAGGTTAAGGTGTGAATTTTGTGTACCAATTTAGTTAGAGTAAAGAGTAGAACACATAGAAAAGTTTGAAGCAATTTCTGTGGAGAGAGGTGAGGGAAACAATAGATACGTTGCTGTTGGAATTTGCTTCATCAACATGCTAGGTGTCACCAATTTTCAAAGACATGTCTTAAGGCATGGAATCCATTTGCCCATTTCATATGCTGCCGTTAATCTATGCATTAAGTTGCCATATGTCACCAATTAATCAATCCATATGTCTCATTATAATTAGTCCACATGTCACATAATAATTGATCCATTTGTCAATTAATTAACTATGCCAAATGTCACTCAATTATAGGCGTAATCATCCTTTTTTTAATGTATCAATTTATCCTACCACTTAGCATTTTTTTAATCCAATTGTATATATTAATTCATCTATCTGTCAATTAGTAACAAATAATTCCAATTTACTAATTGGAATCCAATCAAACTCAAATTCAAGACATAACAATTCATAATTCATATCATAATCACTTTAAAATCCTTTATACCCCGGAATAAGTCAATTGACTGCATATGTTATCTTTGTAATGTGTACAAATATAATTCGTGTGTGAATGCTAATGTTATGCATATATATGCAATACTTGATCTAAGGTTTTAACCTTAAGCATATTCTGGAAATTGGATATTACAGGTTGATTGTGACAACATGGAGTGATTTGAATCTATATAAGAAAGGTCAAATGTAACAAGTTCATGGAGTTTCAAGGAATGTGCTGGAGAGATCCACCATTTACGCGTTCAACTTAAACTCCACAAGAACATAAGGTAAGAATTCTGTTGTTCATTCCATGTTTCACTATCATCTCTGACTGGAGAGAAAACTTATATATTTAATTTCCAAGTCAAAAACTAATCACTTGGCAACCACATGCGCCAACTTTTAGCTAAAGTAGTAGACATTCGTAAACGGATGAGTATTGAGCAACTCCCTTGGGAGCTGGAGCTTCTCTAATACGTGATATTAGTTGCTCTGAATTCTTAATCTAGGTGTACATTTTTGATCTATTATCAGTTTATATATGATTAGCTTTTCTTTGTTTGGTAACTTTTGCGTTTACCCTTTCTGTAAACGTTTATACTTTAACTGAACAAGGACGTAAGAAGATGATGGTTCTTATAATTTACTCTTTTGATGGATTCGTATGTCAGTTAGTTCATACAGATGGCAGGTGCAGTATAGATATACTTGTTAAAAAAATTTTATTTAATTTTTTAAAGTAAAGATTACTTAGATTTTATCATAATTAATATATGAACAGAAAAAATTATAAATCATAAAATTGTATCTAATTATACAATTTGATCCTTTTCATTTTTTTTTTTGTGAACCGTTTACTCAATTATTCCATCGTTAAAGAAGTAGTATAAAGAGAATCAAACAATAATTATTAGTTCTTTTAAAGCCTAAGCCTAAGCTTATTTATTAAATAATTTAAACCTTTTTAATAATTTAGTTGAAATAAAATTCTAATTTCAATTAAATTTTAATTAGTGTTATAATGAATTCTAATTAAATGTCAATTGAACTCAAATAAGATACATTATTAGTCTTTATTTATTAAATATCTCATATTTAAGTTTAAATTTTCTCAAACTTTATAATAAAATCCAATTTAATTAAAATATCTTTTTCTCTGTTTTAATCGATTAGATTCCTGATTATGTTATAAAAGATACAAATTATAACCTCAAATCATATTTAGGATTAGATAAATTAAATTCCTTTAATTCATGTTTAATTCTCTAATTAAATAATTTTATATTCATAGATCAAGATTGATGTATAGTAATGTGTCATAATTATCTAAATATTAAGAATGTTAAAGTGAATTTTACTAACATCTCCTTGTATCATTTTTTTCATATAATTCAAAATTTTTATCAATTTCTGAGTAGATATAGAGCATGAAAATAATGTATATTCTACTTGAGTCCAATCATTTTAATTCTTCACTGTTAGTAATTAATTAAATTAATAAAATTTGCAAAATTTTTATAAATATTATTATATTTTAACCAATGATTTTCTGAATCAACATTAATCAAGAATAACATAATATTGATCTCCTTAATCAATTACTTCCATACAGTTCATGTTATATCTAACAACTACTAATTGAGCTATACTTGAATAAAATACATCATAAGCAGTATTAAAATATAATAATCTTTGTATGAGATACTTTCAAGATATTTTAAGTCAATTGATTACTAATATAATTATCATAATAAAGATTTTCATAGATATACAAGTAATGTTTCAAATTAAATTCTTATATGGGGCCAGTTTAATGAACTTTTTCTCTAACAAACACCCACATATTTATTTAAATATATCCACACTTTAATTTTTGAGATTATGTACTTACTTTATAAGGAAGTAACATAATATGTGCTAGTTTTTTTAAGCTTTATTAATGTCGAGTCTCTATAGAATAGTATCTATGAACAAGCTTGGAATAATACACAAATGTAATATAAATCTTATAATTATAATCTCATCATAATTTTATTTGTAATAATTACTTATCTTATGAACTTTATCATATAAATTTGAATATGTATAAAATAAAAAACAACTCTAAATAATTGTTTCACTAAAATTATAACTATTCGATTGAGTACAGGGTATAAACTAATAAAAGATTTAGTACATAGTGGTGCAGTAAAATGATAGCATGGCAGGCTCTTGAACGTTCGGATAGTTCCATGACACATTATTCATGAATAGTTAGCACACTGGCTCCAAAGCATCGCGACTTCGGAGAATAGGAAGTGAGAGGAGAAAAGGACTGAAAAAGTTATGGACTTCAACTTATATCATACCACTAAGTGAAAAATAGCTGAAGAATAATGCCACGGACTTGGCTGAAGAATTACATGAGCGGCTAGTAACCAAGATTGAAGAAGGTAAAGAAGGAAGATAATAATGCTATCATTATCACATGAGGGTGCAAGTGGTCGGATTTGGTTCATAAATAATAACTTTACACATATCACAGTGACATGGATAACAAAACGGTGGCCAACTAGCAGGTGGAGGTGTTTGTTCGTCTTCATCAGATGATTCTTCTTCACTCTCCGGCTTAACTTCATCCACACTTAACAAGCATGCGTGGTTAAATTTCTTCCTTAAAGAAAAGGTCAATGTGGCTGCATCAACCCCTTCTCCAATGACCACCAGTTTGTCTTTCCCTTCTAATGCAACCGATTTTACACCTACACAATGCTTAGCATTCATCACGCCACAGAAAAGAAAAATCAATATATATTGGTTTTGCACTTTATAGGTTTGCAATTATCAAAAAAAAAAAACATTTACTCCATGCATAAAGGCAGAATAATAAGTCCAAGCTAAAACAATCGTATATCAGCTAACAACTTAAAAATCTTTAAATTGGATGATTTCATGGTTTTAAATATATTCAACCGTTACAGCAATTTCCCTAATGTGAAACTGCTATTCATATTTATGACCTACGAGATGTTTCTCCTTTAGGATATTCGTTCTTGTACAGTGTGAAATTACCATTTAGTGGACAAGTTTAAGCTTTCAAAGAGATATCTTTTGTCACGCACCTTCTGCAACAGCAGCTATCTGCAAGGCCTTAGACCCGCATTTTTCACAGCATAGATGCAACTCAATCACAA